>ML683174.1:0-14987 GCA_007922195.1 Podocnemis expansa | reverse complement strand
TTAGTGTTTAAGTGGTGAAACAGTTAACATTTTACACCGTTATTTAATCCAAATCCAGCCAAGACTACCACCCCACCACGCACCCAATAAACACTTGCAGAGAGAGCAGGTGTGACAGGGTGCTCCTAGAAAATGGTCTGGTGTACTGCTGTGACCTCCACAATCTCCACTCCTGAACTCTGATTGACTCTACTTTGCCAGGTGACTACTCAGTCCTCAGTCAGTCCACACCAGCCTACTGAGTGTAATCAGTCCCAGGCAGTGGGTGTATGTCCTCTGGCCCACAATGTGAGCACATCCAGTCCTCAGACACTACACCTGCAACTGCTGTCCTATAGAGATTGGGACCCTTCCCCCAGCAACCACAGACCTGTGTCTGTCCTTTTGGGAATATCCACTAAACCACTGTGTGCTTCTACTTGAGCCCCATGGGGCCACCCATGGTCAGGACAGTCAGAACAGAAAACAAGAACAGGGATTCTAAGCCAGGGATGTGCCTACTTCTGTTGGAAACAAACTTTAGAGCTCCAGGGCAGCTTGGTAAATGAGAGCATCAGAGCCCTGAGGCAGCCAGAAATAAGTCCACAAGAAAGAACACCGGTTCCTTTCTGGGAAGCTATAGAGATTCATGAAGAGCTGAAGGAATCAGCCCTTCTCTGTCATGGACCCAGATTATTGTAAGGGACAGAGGAACATTCTTTGTCCAGCCAAGACCTGTAGCTCTCACCCACTAACACAGGAAAGGGCTGGGAACTGGGGGGTGGGTCATCTATGGTTAGGGGGCCCATAAAGGCAAACCTTGAGAAAGGCAGAAACATAGATGCTACAGCAGAAGTAGAGCAGTGGGCTGTAGACAGTGGAGCTTGAGTGGAAGGTCTGCTGGAAGAAAAGAAGAAGACCCTTAAGGGCAGGGAAGGAGGGAATTTTTTTTTTTACTTGTGTTTGTGTTCTTTATGGTTTTTTCCCCTTTAGTTTGCACAAGTTGCTATTGGTTGGTGAACTGAGAGCAGGTGAACCAACTGAGCATGATTAGGGATAGCTCCTCATTGTGTGAGGCAGGCTTAGAAGCTGTGCTTAACAGCTTCTGAACTGAAGGTTGAGGGCAACTAATCTGTATGGGTCCTGTATTAGCATGGATACAAAGAGCACAATTAGCATACTGGCTGCACTGGATGCAAAGCGTAGTTTGTAATAGTATTTGGGGTTAGTTTGCTCACAAATCTATCAATATCTGTAATTCTACTAAAGGGAAATATGAAATACTGTCCTTGTGTGAACTGCTACTCTATGTTTGTTTGAAATGTGCCTGTGTTAGGTAAAAAGGTAAACACCACCCTTAGTGGGAAAAAGATTTGTAAGAGAGGCTCCTTCATGTTTCAGCCTGAAAGAGACAAAAACAGAAGTGGAAGGTTTGTATTGTTGGGGGTAGTTGTTTATCCTTCTGTTCTTTGTTGTAAAACTTGTTGACTTACAATTGCTAAAAAGTAAAAGAGCTGTTTATTGTTGAGTTTAGTGGGGAATCTTTGTTTTTCTGAGTTGAAAAGGAGCAGTAATGAGTTAACTAGTGAACAGAGCTGGTGAGAGTAGCTAGCAGCAAGCTGGGTGATACAAAGGATTAGAGGACAGTACTAGCAGAAAAGGGGTGGAGCTAGTAGATGGTGAGAGTGGTGAGCTGGGTGACATGAGGGACTGGAGGACAGTGCTGGCAGACAGCAGGTAGAACCAATAGAGGGTGAGAGCAGCTAGTGGGGAGCTGAGCATCACAAGAGACTGGAGGACAGAGCTGGCCGATAGTAGGTGGAGCCAAGAAACTTGTTCTAGAGGATGGAGTGAGTGACCAGTTGATGGTATCAGTGGGCAGCTGGCGTGCAAGACACTTCCTATGTACCTTAGGGTTGGTTGGGAGCCTAGTTAGCACAGAATCTCCACATCAGTGCCAGTTTTGCCATTAAGATTGTATGTTTTGTTATGTGATGTGGGTTATTGGGAACTTTGTTCTGTACTAAGTTTCCTAGATTAGTGCTGTTCTCTATTATTTGGCTTTTTGGCAATTTTGTTTTACTATTATTAAAAGTTCAATTTACTACACTCAGACTCATGCTTGTGAGCAGCGAAGCCTTACCCCTTTGGGGTGCCCAGGGAACAGTGCAGGATTCCCAAAAATCTGGGTGGGGACCCGAGCCAGTTGGTTGTGATGTGTCATTGGGAAACCCCTAGATATAGAACCTGGCCCTTGTCCTGCCAGCCTGCTCTGGCAAAAGGGTTACAATTGATTAGGGGGCCTATAATGGCAGACATGCACTTAGGTAGCAGATCAGCATCTATTAAGAAGGCTGTTAAGAGGTGAGTTAGCAGGTGAGGTTTGTTGAAGGAGAACTTGGTTGGAGGGCTGTTAGAGGACAAGGTGGAGGCCCTTAGAGAAGGGGAGTAAGTGAACATTGTTGAACTGTGTTTGGTCTGTTGTTTTCCCTTTGCTTTCAGGAACTGTTAGTGGGTGGTTTACTAAGAGAAGGTGATTCAAGTGAGCTTGATTAGGGTGCAGGGGTGTTACTTGTGGGAGGTGGGGACCCAGGGCCTGCCCCCAACACAGTGCCAATCCTGCTCTGGGGCCTGATGCAACCACTGCTGCTTCCTGCAGCAGCAGGGGTATGATCCAGCTTTGAGCCTCCTGCAAGAGGCTCGAAGTCAGAGACGGTCTGTGTTGCTTTTCTCAAGCAACAGGACTCATCTCCAAGTGGCAGCTGCTTGGAGAGGGCTCCTGCTGCCTGTGAAAAGCAGAACAGACCATCTCTGACTTTGAACCTCTTGTAGGAAGCTCAAAGAGAGAGATGGTTCCTGTGGCTTCTCCCAAGTGGCTGGAGCCACCTCTGAGCCTCCACTGCTTGGCCTGGAGCTGAATCAGTCCCCTTCCAGCTGTGCTGCTGGCCAGAGGCCCAGGGCCTGTGCCTTGCTGGCCCCAGTGCAGTGATGCCCATATTGGGGGTGGGGCCTCCTTGGTTAGGGGACTTTAAAGGCAGACACTCAGTAAGGCAGCAGCAGCATGAGAGCTAGAGCACGTGAGGTTTTCACTTATATCATTGCCAGGAGATGCCCATTTGATTGAGAGGGTGCACTCCCATCACTTGGCCTTATAAAAGCAGATAGCCAGGAAGGAAGCACAGGAGAGCAAAAGAAGGTGAGCTGGAGTGAGAACTCCTTAGGAGGAGAAGGAAATGGCCCTTCCAGTGGCTGAGTTTTATGCAGCTGTGGAGTGTTCTTCTTTGGTTTCTTTTTACTCTTCTGTTTGCAGGAGCTGTGACTGGAAGGTGTGTTGAGAATAGGTGAGGCAGTTGAGCATGATTTTAGGGTTGAGGTTTCCCTGATTTGGGGGGTGCTATATAGATAGCCACTCAGTAACGTGGCAGAACAGGCACTGGGGCACAGGGATGCCAATGGGTGAGTTTGGAAGGCAGGTGTGCTGGAGGAGAAGTTGGCTTGTTGGCCACACAGGGGCTTGTTTAGACAGCCACTCACCAAGGGAACAGCACAGTGACTAGCCCATGTTGGGAAAAAAAAAAAAAAAAAAGGAGGAGCTCTGGAAGCTGATGGGTCAGAGGTTGCCCTGTATATTACCTGCTTGTTTCTCTCAATACTTTGGGTGAGTGTGTGTGGGAATGTAACAAGTCTTTTTATGCTTAAAATATATAGCTTTTGTTTATGACAAGTCCCTTGTTTGGTTGGCTGTATTAATACCCAATCAATGAACATTAATTTGTATGTAGTGAATATTACAGTCACCTGTGATGGCTGTTAATCAACTCAGCAGTGTGCAGGTGCTTAATTTTACAGCATTAGCAAAGGGGAGAGATAGCAGAGAAAGATAGTAAGCACATTCTCTTTAAAGACTTTGTGGAGGAGAGGGAAGACCTCTTGAAACTGGTTGCCTGATGAGAGGAAAGGGGATAACACCACATGAACTACCAATTTGAAAGGGGCAGCCTTGTCAGTCTGGTTCAGCAAAACCCACAAGGAGTCCTGTGTCACCTTTAAAGACTAAAGTTTATTGCATGAGCTTTTGCTCTTTGCTTACAGCAAATCAAAGCAGTTGTTAAGATTCAGACACTGGGGGGGTGGGGTCAGATTACCAGGTGTAATGGGGGGGCGCGATGGGGACCAAAAGAGTCCTTATTTAATCTTGAAGAGAGAGTCAAACTTGCAGATGAATTCCAATTCTGCAGTTTCTCTGAAGCCTTGATGTGGTGGTCAATTGTTTGAGCACAGCTATTAGCAAGTCATCAGGAAGATTCATGTGCTCACCTACTGGCTTTTGAATTGTGTGATTTCTGCTATTTTGTGGCCTTTTATTCCTTTGTGCAGAGACTGTCCTGCCTTGCCTTGTATATTGGACAAAGAGGACAGTCTCTGTGCAACACGAAATAAAGGGACACAAGTCTGACAGATATCACAGCATTCAATAATCAATAAGGGAACGCTTCAATCTCCCTGCTCAGGCCATTGATTTTGTTAATAGCTGTGCTACAACTTGAAGCATCAAAGAGAAACTACAGAACTGAAATATGCCAATTTGATATTGTCACCTCCAGGTTACATAGGAACTATGGATTTTTCTCAGCACAAAAGGAAATTTGACCTCACTTTCCCCTTAATACTGTTGCCCAGTGTTTGAATCTAAACTGCTTTGGTTTGTTGTTAATCCAACCTGATCCTATGACTTGAACTTCCCTCCATTTATTTTCCTCCCATTCTGTAAGCTCCCATCTTAAAAGCATCTTGTAAAGTGGGATTTTCCTCCCACAAAATCTCATGTGATAAACTTGTTTAGTCTTTAAAAGGTACCACAGGATACCTTATGGGTTTTGCTACCTTGTTGCCTTCTTCCGTGGAAACCCATACTTAGCCTTCCATAGAAGGGTTCCAGAATGATTGATTAGGGTTTGTTGGACCTGACTGCAGGCTTCCCCCTAGAACATAAAATAAAAATAAACGGTATTCACAACCAATAGTGCCATGAGGGTATTGATGTTCCCCAAGGGCTATAGGAATCATTCCAAGGAACTGATCAGTGGAGCTGAGGGCTACTAATGCATGCCCATGGCAGCTGCCCTTCATGCATTTGCTCACTGGGAGGTGGTTCTGGCTTCATGCTGTGGCCTTGCAGGTCTGGATTTCTTCAGCTTCCATCCACCTTATTTGTGGCACATTTTGCAAAGCAGTTAAATAGCATGTAAAGTGCTATTGCTCCCAAGTGCCCTCAAAATAGCAAGATAAATCATGTTTTAAATATAGGAGATATGGGACACCTTTGGTAACAGCATTACCTGTGTCCCAAAAGGTACTAGATTACTGTCCCTTTAACTAGTAGCCTTGCAGGGAATGATTAAGTGATGACACCTAATATTAACCTTTTCATCATTACCGTTACAGTTTTTGCTTGCAATTTTGTTTATTGAACCTTTTTTTAAACATCATGTAATGCTTCCTGATAAACATCCCATATGCTGCTCACTGATATTTTCATTGCCCCTTACAGTGTTCTCTAGCCTTCCTGCTCACAGGGTTGGAATTGGTTCTAATGTCTCTTGCCTTTTTGTTGAAATCAGTTGGCTCAGTGCATAGACACTGCAGAAGCCATGTTGTCAGAAGCATCCCAGAACACAATTAGCATGTTGCAGGCAACTAGAACCCCTTCCTCAACCAATGTCTCAATCTCTGACATGTTCCTTAGGAATTACATCCTGAAATCTTTCTAGTGGTCTGAAGATGTTGAAGGCATACCTTCCCAATAAGGGTGTGGTTTGCTATGTGGACCTGGACGGCTGAAGTGGAGTAAACCTTCCAACTGAAGAGGTCGAGTTTCTTTGCCTCCTTATTCTTGGACGCAGAGCTAGGCTGGCCCTCTCTCCCACTGTGATTGACTGCATCTACCACCAGGGACCCAGGAGTAGGGTGGTTAAAAAGGAAGGAAAATTTATCCATAGGGCCATGGTATTTCCATCCACAACCTTGGACACTGGAGAAGTAGAAGAGGGGTTTTGCCACTGTGCCTTTACAATGCAGTATACCCCTTCATGTAGAAGGACTGAGATTTTAGCAGGTGGGGCTGCCTCTCCCAGGTCAAAGAGGGGATTGGACTGCTCCTGGGCAATCCCCAGGTCTAGGTTCAAATTCACTGCCATGAGCCTAAGGAGGTCCTGTTGAGCACAAAGGTCATCCCTGTATGCCAAGGGCCTTTAATAAGTATTTTCATCTAGCAATGAATGAGAGGAAGTTCACAATCTGCAGTGCTGTGCAGGCCCAGAGTCAGGTTTGTTGTCCAAGTCATCCAATGAACCAGGAGTTCGAGAAGATGACAGTGCCAACAGAATCAATCCTTTCTTCTTTGAGTGCTGCTTGGATACATTCAAAAATAGGTGTCTCTGTGCCGGAATGCCTGATTTGTTGGAACTTTTTGCCCTAGCCTTTCAGAAGAGGGCAGGTGGCCACCACCCCTCATGCCACTCCACAGCTATATATATATATATATATATTAGCGACTCCTAGGAACTGAGGAGGGGCTGGGCGGGGGCCACATATATAGCCCCGGGGTGGCCCTCTGCCCTTTGACAGGCTAGGGCAAAAAGTTCTGACCAATCAGGTGCTCCACCCTGGAGACACCTATTTCTGAATCAATCTGAGCAGCCTCTCTCAAAGAAGGTCAGTTACTGGTAAGTAACCCACTGTTGTGTATTGGCTGAATGGTTGCACAAGAGCTCCCATTTACTTCCCTTCATCTGGGCATTTGAGTCATTCCTTTTCACCAAAAAATAAACACTTTTTTCTGTGTGTGTTTTGACTTGTACACAGGGTCCCTTTGTGCTCTTCTCTCAGCAGCTGAGAATTACACCATAATCACTCAAGAACTTTGAACAAACTGATTCCTTCTAATTGAGTGGAAGGAGCCCTCTGTAAAGTGGATCTATTTGTTCCTAAGGTCCCTCTATGACTTGTTTGCTTAATTAACTGAGATGTGGCTTAGGCCTAGCATAACTGAGGCATCATTCAAGGTGACAGTTTCTAGTAGCAGTTATTCTTGGCCACGAACCCAAGTAAAGACTCCAGTACCTTTTATAAAACCAAGGTGACCAGTGCTGCCAGTAACACAGGTTAGGCAAGCCATCCAGCTTGACTGGAAACACAGCTTTACCATTCCCAGTGCTTTTAGGGCACATGAAATTTTTCCCTTGGGTTTTCTTTAATACTAAGTTTTTAGTATGATGATGTCCATGAATCTTAAATTTTGGCAATTTAAGTTAGAACTTCCCCATTCAGAATTTTGACTGGGGGGAGTCCTTTCTAGAAGCAGACTCTTAGGACAGATGGACTCACTGTAACTGGCCAGAAAACTGACTGACTGAGACATGACTGGCAGAACACCCAGCCACTTGACTGATGGAAAAATGCATTGCAACTGACTGCCAAAGTGGCTGGCAAGCTTCCCAGTCCACTTCAGATTATCATGGGAAGAGCAACCCCCTGACAAACCCACTGCAGACAGACAGACTGACAGTAGTCAGCTGCCTTGCAGAGCCACTGTGACTGACTGATGTGACTGACACAGCGTGGTTAGCTGGCCTGCCAACTGACAAACCTACTGTGATAGTAACAGACTGACTTACTGGGTGACAAACGGACTTCTTAAAGCTAGGCACCACTAAGTTTGTGCTTGCTTGAGATTACTTCATTTTTGTTGACACACCTACACTAACATGCCATCTACCTTTGGAGACAGGTCAAATTGTAATAGAAACTCCTTATCCCCCTTTTCTAATTTTGACCAATTCCACAGTAGTTAAATAATCTACATTGGACTGGCCCTTTGTTGCCTACAGCAGTTACTTGTTGAAAATTAATTGTAATTAATTCTTTAAGGAAATGGGCCCTTTTCCCTTCAGAAGAGCTGTCAAGGCTCCTGGCTGGGGTGGTGGAGATTTTAGTGGTCACTCCTGGACCCCTTATCTGATTTACTTAAGTTAGTCATTTTACACAACCCTATCAAATTCTACCTGTACTGAGCTTATTAAACATTTTTTAGCACAATGAAAAAAGATAACTGCTTTAAAATACTTTCACAAGGGTAACTTTTGAATAATTCCACAGCTCCCAACTTTAGAGATATTTTCAACTTTTGTAGCATGAGCCTTTTACTGAAGCTCCCTTTAACTCTTTATTTTTTAACATTCAGTTAACCATAGCAAAGCTTCAGTTTATTATTTGTTGATCTAGATTTTATATAGGGAAAGTGTTTTGATGTTGTAAATTCTCCATTCTCTTAGTGAGTTCTGTTTCTTTAGCCACTCTTTTTGCTGAGCTGAGTCTTAGGCCCTCTTCAGGGGGCATATTACCATATGTAACATCTGAGCCACCAAGTATAATCTCTGCAGAACTACTGCCTTGGGTTAGGTGTGCAAAGTTTTTGACAGAGCAAGAAGTGTACTCAAAAGCTCCCACCACAGCTGCATAAAACTCAGCAACTGGAATGGCCACTTCTTTCTCCTCCAAAGGAGCTCCCACTCCAGCTCACTTTCTCTTGCTCCTGTGTTGCTTCCTTCCTGGCTATCTGCTTTTATGGGTCCCTATGCTGGGGTGCACCCTCTCAAATAGAAGGGTGTCTCCTGGCAATGGTATAGATGAAAACCTCACATGGGCAACCTAATCTACAGCCTGTGCTCTGTTGCACTGCAGAGGCCTTCTCAGATTCATCCCAACTCCTCCCCCTGGTCTTCTGCAGCCCTCACCCCTCTAGCTGAGCCACAGCCAGCACACTCCCCCTCTTCCGAGGGCTGCTGGACAATCCTGCCTTGCCACTTGCTTCTGTGGTTGCAGCAGTCCATCACCACCCAGCTCCCAGTGGCCTGGGGGAGGCAAGTTTTCATCCTTTTCCCCTGGGTCCCCTCTCCACAGCACCAGTTCCTCTTTGGCTCTGTTTGTCTCAGCAGGCAGCCACTGCACTTTTGGGGATCACAATCTTCTGACCCCTTCAAACTCCAGAGAGGATGTAAGTAGTGCTGCCTGGCAGCTCCCTCTGGCATTGTGTCACTGGGCTATGATTGCCTCCTTGGCATCCTCCTGCAATTGACTGCCACTCCCAAAGGCCTTTTTAACCCTGCCTTAGCCAATGCAAGGCAGATGCTCCACACCAATCCTTTCATCAGGGAGGCTCAGGCACTAATGGCTCACATACTCAATACATCACACAGCAATATCCGTCACACAAATGTCACTAATTTCCTCTAAAGATTTCATTTCCCTTCCTCAGTTGCTTCACCTGCTCAGTTCCCCACCACATAGAAAGCTGGGGGGGGGGGGGCGTGCTACAAAAACCCCAGCATCACAAAACTGCCTCCCTGTCTGCAGCCCTGTTGCCTTCTTCCTTTGCTGTTCCAGCTTTGCCACTGCCTTACTGAGTGTCTGCCTCTAAGCCCCCCAGCTAGGGAAGCCCCAGTTCAAGTCAGGCTCAATTGGCTCACCTGCTAGGAAATATACCACCCAGTAACAGGTCTTGCAAATTAAAAGGAGACAGTTTACCAGATACAAAACAGCTCCACAAAGCTCACTCACTACCTGCCCTTAAGGGCTTCCTCATTCCCCTCAGCTGACCTCCCCTTCAAACTTCACTGTTTGCAGCCCCCTTCCCTAGCTCTTCTACTGCTGCTGTTGTGTTTGCACAACTGTTTGCATTTATATGACCCCGATCAAAGAATTGCCACCCACTGACCAGCCTCAAGTGGCTCCCATGGTCACAGTTTACTATCCATTCACAGCTCCTGCAAACATGATGAAAAAAAGTGAAAATACACAGTTCCCCAAAACAAACTCAATTAACCTATGCCCTTAAGGACCTCTTCCTTCTCCAGTGGACTACCAACTTCTCCTCTAGCAAGCATCCCATTCAGACTCTCCTCTTTACAGCCCTCTTCCCTTACTCCTGTCTTATTGAGTGGCTGCCTTTACAGGCACCCTAACAAGGTTCAGTTGGACTACCTGCTCACAGTTCATCACTCAGTAACAACCAGGGGTTAAGGTATAATTTGGCAGGTCCTGGAACCCTCCTAAATTTCCAGGTCCCCTTCATGCACCCCACCTACTACCCCCCCCCCCCATCAGACTTCTTTCTCCATGTCCTCTTCAGCCCCAATCCAGGGACATCAGTGCCTGGCACAGGGGCAGGAGGGAGGGAGCACATACATCAAGTGCCCAGCATGGCACCTGCCTCCCTGGCCATGTATCTGTGGCCGTGCCAGCCACAGCAGTGTCTGTTTCTCCCCACCCTGCATTTAGGTTAGGCCAGCCATTGCAGGAGTCCAGGCCCCCAACTCCAGATCAGAGCCAGGGCTATGCCCCTAGACAACAATGCTCCTGCCCCAATCTCCATTCCCTGGACTCCCTGGCCCCACTCCAGCCTTCTTAACTCCCCACATCTTCACTCCACCCCCTTCAGTCCCCCAACCCTGCCATGCCTTCCGTGTCTAACATCCCGACCCTTTCTTCCCACCCTACCCTACCCCACCCCTCTGCCCCTGGGCATTGAGCTGCCCAAGAGGAGGCCAGGCCCCATGCCATGCTCCCTCACCTCCAACATCACACAGACTCCCAAGAGCAGGGGCAGGGGAGAATTGTCCTTTTCTCCCCCCGGCTGCACTCTTAGGCTTCTACCTCAAGCACATGCATGGGGGGGGGGGGCGGTATTTCACAGCTGGGTGAACAGGCACACTGCCCCTCTTCCCATATTGGGGCCTGCCCTACCTGAACATGCTAGTTCCATTTTCTATTTTTAGGGGCCCCAAGAACACCATTCCTGGGCATTCTGACCTACTTTAACCACTGGTAATAGCCCCTCTAAACAAAAAGGAAAAGCCTCCTAAAAATACACAGCTCCTCAAAACTTCCTCCCTGAAGCCCTGTTACCTTGCTCCTTTGCTGTCTCAACTATGCTACCGCCTACTGAGCATCAGCCTTTATAAGAAAGCCCACACCCTAATTAGTCTCACTTCAATCACCTGCTCTCAATACACAACCCAGTAACAAAACCAGAGAACTAAAAGGAAAAACCTTATCAAACAACTCAACAAAACTCACTAACCCCAAATGCCCCCTTCTTTCCCTCCAGCAGATCTCCCACTCAAAGTCCACTGTCTGCAGACCAGCACAACTAGAAGGGGACTGATCCAGCTCCAGGCCACTTCTGGCAAGCAGTGGAAGCTCAGAGGTGGCTCCAGCCACTTGTGAGAAGCCACAGGAACCATCTCCCTCTTTGAGCCTCCCACAAGAGGTTCAAAGTCAGAGATGGTCTGTTCTGCTTTTTCACAAGCAGCAGGCGCCCTCTCCCAGCAGCTGCCACTTGGAGTGGAGTTCTGTTGCTTGAGAAAAGCAGCACAGACCATCTCTGACTTTGAGCCTCTTGCAGGACACTCAAAGCTGGATTGGGGCCTTGCTGCTGCAGGCAAGCAGCAGTAGTTAGGTCAGACCCTAGAGCAAGATTGGGGTTGCTTGGAGAACAGGTTCTGGCTCCCAACCCCCCACTAGTAACACCCCTGTCCCCCATCAAGCTCACTTGAATCACCTGCTCTTAGTAAACCATCCACTAACATCTCCTGAAAGGAAAGGGAAGGGAAAACAACAGACCAAACCTGGTTCCACAATGCTCACTCACCCCTGTTCCCTAAAGGCTTCCACCTTCTTTAACAGCCCTCCAAACAAGTTTTCCTTCAACAAACCTCACCTGCTAACTCACCTCTTAACAGCCTTCTTAATAGGTGCTGATTTACTACCTAAATGCATGTCTGCAATTATAGGCCCCCTAATCAATGAAGAGCTGTCCCTAATCATGTTCAGTTGGCTCACCTGCTCTCAATACACCACCCAGTAGTAGGGTTGCCAGATACCAAAGCATGGAAAGGAGGACAGGGAAATACAAAAAGGAGGACATTGGAGGACACAAATACATGCCTAGACCTGCCTGAGCCCCCTTCATCCACCCAGCCACCCCAGCTACTGCCCCCCCCGATACTTGCCCCATTGATCACTCAACTCCAGAGAAATCTGTCTAGCCCCTAGTTACAGTGTGAGATGAAGTGCAAGAAAAGCAGCTCAGAAATATCAAATTAAAGGCTTGAGTATTCTTTATCTTCATATTAAAGTAACCATAAAAGCAGGCGCTTCAAGGAGTCACAAAATTAAGTACTTAATATTTATATCATGGTATAAGGACAATCACATTGCAGAACTCCTTTCCAGATTGATAGTTTTACTTTGTGAGTTGCAAATGGAAGCAAACCTCCAATAAATTTAAGGTAGTAATTATGGACAAGATTAAAATCAGTTTTAACATAGCAAGTCTCTTCACAGAATTCATTCTCATTGTTTGACACATGAAGGGGCAGGCCCCTGATTACATGAAGTCTAGCAGAATTTGAAGTGTTGGCTTCTAAAGGAAAGGTAATCTCTGTTGGCAATATTTTTCCCATGACTTGAAATTGGGGGTGAAGGGGGAGTTTTGGGGAGTGTAGTGTGTGCTCACTAATGTGGTATAACAGTGTTACTAGCAGACAACTGGGGGGGGGTACAAGAGGGGTGTAGGGAAATCCCTGTCTAGCCTCAGTTTTGAGCCTCACTGTGCAGTATGTGAGTTTTTTTTTTTCTTAAAGACAAGCTGTTTATGTTTTACACACACACGAAAGAAGAAATCAGAGGAGGTGAGACCTGCTGGTTTTTAGGTGCAGACCTGCCTGAAACATAACCTTTTACCTAAAATGCAAGTTTCTAGAGACATCATATCCTACTATGTCTACCATAAACTACAGATGGATGTATATCTATTTTATGACACTTGACATTTTTCTGTTTGCTTTTATGTGAAACACACATCAAATTGGGGTGGTGGTGGCTATAATTAGATGTTTTTGACTATCAAATGCTCCACCCAAGAGGAAAGCACTTATTCTTAGATGAAATGATCAAATTTTTTTCCTAAATATACCAAAAGAAACATTCTCCTTAGAAGTAAAATAAAAATAAGCATAGAATGTATAAGCAAAAGGCAAAAACAAGCTGCTTGTTTTCTGTTTTCTGTGATTTGATAAACAACCAACAATGGGAGAAATATCGCAATCTTTGGTCAGTCAAATCTGACTTCATTTAAACTACAGGATCTGGCCCAGCTCAGCAGCTACTTTAGACTGTATAATACTTGCACATCTGTGTATCTTAATAAAATTTAAGGATACATCTATAGTGGACTAATCTCATCTTGGAAAGGAGAATCATATTTAAAAATCATATTGAGAAAAGGAAAATCGTATGCATTCAAACCTCCTCACAATCCAAAGTGAACTTTCCTTGACCAATAAACAAAAGATTTGTTACAAAAAGCCAATGCCCATGAGGAGGAATAAAGATCTGGCTTAGCTGAGCCATTAGAAACAGAAACCTCCCCAAACACTTTAACCCAAGCAGGGCAGCAAAGCAAAAAGCACAGAAGCAGTCACAAGTTTGTCTCTGGGCACTGCAGAGATGCCATCAACCTGAAGAAAAGCCACAGACCCTCCAAAAAATAAGATCAAGACTTCCCCAAAATCAGGGAGGGGGGGGGGTCAGACCTCAGCTGGATCCTGGAAAGAAGTGGGAAGTGAAGAGCAAAACCACCTCCATGACCACAGCCAGCCCTGCTCCCTGCCAGCCCGACCTCTTCACTGCCAATAGACATGCACCAGCCCAGCAAGGGATCCTCTCCAAATTCCCAACCCCACCAGGAGCTGCAGCTGGGCAGAGCAGGCAGGAGAACACCTTCTGGAGCTGCGGGCTGTGCACGCTTCTATATTTAGAGCACTGCTCCGATGTTCTGTAAAAAGCTGGACAAAAGGCACTTCTTCACAAATGCCTGGAGGATGGAGGACGACAGAGCAAAAAAGAGGAATGTCCTTCTTTTGCTGGACATCTGGTAACCCTACCCAGTAGCAGCTTGTGCAAGCTAAAGGGGGGGACACCCCAAAACGATACAGAACAAAGCTAAACAAAATTCCCTCCATCCCTGTTCTCAAGGGTCTCCTTTCTTTTCTTCCAGCAGACCTTCCACTCAAGCTCTGCTGTTTACAGCCCAGTGCTCTAGTTCTTCTGCTGCAACATCTATGCTTCTGCCTTTCTCAGGGTTTGCCTTTATAGGTCCCCTATCCACAAAAGACCAGCTCCCCAGTTCCCAGCCCTTTCCTGTGTTAGTGGGTGAGAGCTACAGGTCTTGGCTGGACAAAGAATGATCCTCTATCCCTTACAATAATCTGGGTCCATGACAGAGAAGGGCTGATTCCTTCAGCTCCTTGTGAATCTCTGTAACTTCCCAGACAGGAACCAGTGTTCTTTCTTGTGGACTTATTTCTGGCCACCTCAGGGCTCTGATGCTCTCATTTACCAAGCTGCCCTGGAGCTCTAGAGTTTATTTCCAACAGAAGTAGGCACATCCCTGGCCTAGAATCCCCGTTCTTGTTTTCTGCTCTGACTGTCCTGACCATGGGTGGCCCAGTGGGGCTCAAGTAGAAGCACACAGTGGTTTAGTGGATATTCCCAAAAGGACAGACAAAGGTCTGTGAGTCTGTGGTTGCTGGGGGAAGGGTCCCAATCTCTATAGGACAGGAGTTGCAGGTGTAGTGTCTGAGGACTGCATGTGCTCACTTGTGGGCCAGAGGACATACACCCACTGCCTGGGACTGATTACACTCAGTAGGCTGGTGTGGACTGACTGAGGACTGAGTAGTCACCTGGCAAAGTAGAGTCAATCAGAGTTCAGGAGTGGAGATTGTGGAGGTCACAGCAGTACACCAGACTATTTTCTAGGAGCACCCTGTCACACTTGCTCTCTCTGCAAGTGTTTATTGGGTGTGTGGTGGGGTGGTAGTCTTGGCTGGATTTGGTTTAAATAACGGTGTAAAATGTTAACTGTTTCACCACTTAAACACTAA
>ML683172.1:107803-159931 GCA_007922195.1 Podocnemis expansa | reverse complement strand
AACCAAGTAGCTGGCATTGTGTACAGGAACATCTGCACAGTGTATGGGCTAGACCCTCCCAAGACCAGATGGTAGATCCCACAGAAGGTCGTGGAGAATAACGGGGCTAAGATCCTGTGGGACTTCCAGATCCAGACAGACAGGCAGGTACTGGCCAATCAACCAGACATCGTGCTAATAGACAAGGACCAGAAGACAGCGGTGGTGATAGATGTAGCAGTGCCAAGTGACAGCAACATCAGGAAGAAGGAGTATGAGAAGCTGGAGAAGTACCAGGGCCTGAAAGAGGAACTAGAGCGGATGTGGAAAGTGAAGGCCAAAGTGGTCCCGGTGGTGGTAGGAGCACTCGGGGCTGTGACTCCTAAGCTGGGAGAGTGGCTCCAACAGATCCCAGGAACAACATCAGAGCTCTCTGTGCAGAAGAGTGCAGTGCTAGGAACAGCTAAGATACTGTGCAGAACCCTCAAACTCCCAGGCCTCTGGTAGAGGACCCGAGGTTGAGGATGACACATACCACCCATAGGGGTGAGAGGAATTTTTATATATATATTTTGCTATCTAGGCCCTGCAAGGTTCCTTCATGAATGTTCATAACATATTCCAGTTGTTTACTATGGTATGATGTTTCCTGCAGCATCAGGTTTGTGCACAGACATGTAACATGTTCTGCATGGCTCTGGGGTGAGGGCAGGGCATCAAACTCTCCCAGCAGCATGTAAACAGCCAAAGCAGCAAGCAAGCAAGTACTGCAGGAGGTAACAAAACTATCAAAGGGATAGCTGTGTTAGTCTAGTCCAGAAAAAAACAAAAACAAAAACCAATGAGTCGTGTGACTCCTTGTTGGTTTTTTTGCTGGACTAGAGTAACACATCTATCCCTTTGGAAACTGACAAGATGCAAGGCACTAAATACAGCCGTTTGAAGTGGAAATCCATCAACTTACAGAAACAACTTGCTCAGACGCAGACAGACATCCTCTTCCTTTCTAAATGCAAACAGCTGGACATTATACCTATAAAGTGCCATACAACTTGTTGTTTTTTAACAAAACTATCCTAGTTGAGGTCTCTGAATCAGAGAGAGCAAAGATCAACTCTGCCTGGAAAGGGATGTGTCAAGGGGTTTTGGAAACAAAGAGAAACACTTGGGAGGATTTGGGGCTTTCTGGCTGAGAGTCTCCACCTTGAAACAAATTTAAGCAAGATCATTTTTGGGTAGTAGAATGTCACACTATGTGCTTCCTGCAATGTCTCATGTGTGGTTATGAAGCTCTGCCATGTAATATTCCAGAATGCAGGGGCGTCCCTGAAGCCTCTCCTGCTCTCTGGCCAGACCCAGACAGAGATGCAGGTCCCAGCTGCCCAAGGCAGTGGCAGCCAATTCCAGCCCCTTCCTAGGCTGGGCAGCCCCACGGCTGCAGCTGTTGCTCCCTGCCCTGTGCTTGGCTAGGGGCGTGGCCTGTGGTTAAGGGGCGTGGCCTGGGCTGGTGCCCCTGGTCCTTCCCCAGGGCAGCAATGCTCCTGCCAGAATGTATGTCTCGGAAGGCTTGAACAAACCTAATCAAACACAAAGCAGAGTACGAGTTCACACCTTGGCATGGTATCCATGCAATAAAAATGGACTGGCCTGATCATCTGAAAATCAAGTGCTCACTGACCTGGGGAAAAGCATGCAGAGATACTTTTGTTACATGATTCCCTAGGGGGTAGGACTGAGGCTCCAGAGATGGGTGCAGGAACATGTTAAAAGAGGGAACGTTCTGGGCTCTGGACTCTTGAGCTCTCAGTTGCAAAGCAACTACAAGACAACACGAATACAGACTGTCCATAGTTGTGGAGACTGTTTGGAGACTGTCCAACTGGCCTGTGATGAGAGTCATCTAAAAACTCTATGGCTCTTGAAGCATTAAGTTTAGTTTAGAATGCTAGTTACTTTTATTTCTTCTTGATCAAATCTAACTTATATTATTCTGGATTATAATGAGTTAAAACCTATCTGTACTTCATAAACTTAATAGTTTGTTTTCATCTAAAGCAGTGCATGTGACTTAAGTGTGCATAGAGATGTCATTTAGAGTGAGATTATCCAATGTAGGTCCTGCAGGCCAGAATCCAGGCTGCTATGGGTTGGAATCCAGCCTGTGAGAAGCCTGGGAGCAGTGTCCAGAAGGGGACATTGTGCGGATATGTCAGGGGATGACAGTAGGGGGGTCTGCAGACCAGAGGGATGCTCCAGGGCTGGCAGGGTAGTGGGGGGTCCAACAGGGTGATGCCAAAGTGCCATGGGCCCCCAGGCAAGGCCATGGGGGTGCTGGCAGGGTGCTAGTGGAGGCCACTGGGGCTCTGTAGGGTCACAAGAAGCCATGACAGAGTCAAAGAGGGGCAGCAGAGTCTGTAGGGGAAGTGGGGCCCCAGCAATGGATAGGAGTCGGGGGGTGTAATGTGGTGTGGGGATGGGATCAGGGCCAGTGAGTGACAGCAGGTTGGGAAGGGGTTGGGTGGGCAGCTTAGGACTGGGTGACGTGGCATGAGGCCAAGATTGCACTGCAGGTTGGTGCAGAGTGTGGGGGAGTGGGACTGTGGGATTCGAGGTGGCACAAGGGAGGAACAGGGCTGGGGGCACAGTGCAGGGCTAGGATGTTTGCCAAAAAAGGGGGCAGCTCTGGGATCTGATCAGGGGTAGAAAGAAGGTGGCAGGGGGATGGAAAAGGGTCTGGGGTGATGCAGGGCTGGGATCAGGACTGAGAAAGGAGGGGGCCAGCACAAGGCCAGATTGGGGGCAGGGAAAGGCCCAGGGCTGGGGAGCCAGACGACAGGGAAGGATTTAGGGAGCTGATCCAGCAAAGGGAGGGGTGACGTGGAGCCAGTGAGTTGAGGGGAGAGGAAGCAGTGGCTTGTACCACACAGAGGCACTGCTTCACTAACAACCCGCCCCACTTGCCACCCCACCCTCTCCTGTTAGCCATCTCTTGACTTGTCAGGCTTCCCTACCACTCCACCCCTGTCCTTCCTACCATCCCTAGTCTGCCCTCTGCCTGTTCCCCACGCTCTGCCTTGCCAGTCTTCCAGTGCTTATGTCCCCCATATTTTCCCTGCCTTAACTATCCAAAATTGCTCACCAAACCCCCACACAGTGAGGAAAAAATAAATAAAATGTGGTCCTTCAGCCAAAAAGGTTGGACACCCCTGATTTACAGTGACAGAGCTGCTGCATATCAATCTCTATGGTAAACTGACTAAGTAATAAGCTTACAGAGTCCAGTGGGCAACACTGAACTCTGTAAGAGAGCAGTTCCTAGGCTTGCATCTGGAACTAGGGATGTTGGCTGGAGTTGGTCACACCATTGCATAATCCAATAATTGACTGGCCAGGACCACTTGTTCACTAGGTCAAGGACCTCTTGCTTGCAGGATGCTGTGTCGGCTGACTTGGGAATGAGAAAAGTGTAAGATGGCCCCCTGATTTGGGGGTATTGCACTGTTACAGCAAAATACCAGTCCAGATTGCAGAAGGAAAAATGTCAGTGGCAAGCTGGGGTGTAAATTTAGCACATGCTAGCTGGCTGAGCATCGTACTGCATGTCTACATGGCCCGTACTGCTGGGCACTAACATTTACCTAGTGCTTTGAAATGTGGGTAGATCAAAGCACAAAAGCAACTGTTAGTGCACAACAGCATGGTCCCCATGGATATATAGTGTATGGCAGACCAGTGCAGGGCAGATTTGCACTGCAGATTGAAAAAAATAATAATTTAATGTTTATGTTCCATGCTTTCAGTCTTTTCCGCCCTATTGAGGCTGTTTATTCCAGTTTCTTTGTATAACTGGTTTTAGACTCCTGCCACATCCTGGCTTATTATCTTAACAGTCTCTCCTCACCCACCCTGCCCTTCCTCCCCAGTGCTTTCCGGCCCCAGACTCCTTACCCAGTGAGTCCTAGTCTTCCCTGCTACCAGTCTCTTTGTGCAGCAAGTCACAGTTTCTACCCCAACTACATAATCTACTTCCACTGCCTAGTCAGACCTAATCTCCTCTACCTCCCTTCTCCCAGACCCAGTTCCCATCTCCCACTTTCTCACCTAATTCCAGTTTCTCTCTCCCTCCCCACGAGTACCCAGTCTCAGAATGTCCCATCCCCACCCCCATCCACTCCACTGGCTCTTCTGGCGTATCTGTGCCTAGCACCATTGGTGAAGAAATGAGCCTGCACTCTGACTGTGAGGTTGGAAGACCTGCTGTCAGCTCTTGGCAAAGCCCCAGGCTACACTGAATGCCTTCACATGCACAGCCAGGCCAATTTGCATGTCCATTGGAGTAGATCACAGTGGATGCTGAGTGGGTGAATGTATGCCATGTTCCATCTTCAAGGAAACTAAAGTCATGTTACGTACAATGTTTTCATTTCTCTGTATCCCATTGTGATGTAACAGCAAACATTTGCACTTTATATACACCTGCAACCAAATAACCCATCCAAGAACAAAGAAGCCACGTGGAATGCAAATGTAATAGGAGGTCATACACTAGATGTATTAGTCACTGCATCAGAAAAGGAAGAACCCACATGGACAGTGAACCTAGCACCCTGTTTTCTGTGAGAAGAGGCTCTATGTATGAATTTAGAGAATGATCATTCATCTGAGGACTGTCTGGAGTCTGGCAGGGTAGAATAACTACCAGAGAAGACGGAGATTCTTCAGAGATTATGGGAAGCCCTGAGAGACTTTTGGGAAACTGGCAGATTACGACCTCACTGCTACAATTAGGAATTTTAAACTGCGACTCACCAATACAGATACTTCACCTTTTTCCACTCTCAGAAAGTCTCATTTCCTATTCTTAGCTTACAAACTTTTAGTTAGTTTGCATGGAACTGGCTACCAGCATTGTCTGTGGCATAGGATCCAGGTACTGATTTATCTGTAGCTGGATTGTCCAGTCCATGGTTTTTGGGCCAGATTCTGCCCCACCAAAGGCTGCTCTTGGGCTTTCTGAGCAGGAACAGTAGCCTGTCTGCTTCAGCCCAAAGTGTGCTGGGTGGAACAACAGGAGTCCCTCTTTTCCAGTCTGGAGCCTGGTGATAGGTGCAGCAGCCCCTCCTCTTCTTGCCTGACCTGGGGAGGCAAGAAATTAAGCCAAAAGTCCCCTCTAGCCTGAGCCCCCCAGTGGAAGGGTATACAACAGCAGCATTACACCTCCAGCCCTTAGCCTAGCAAGTAGATTCAGCAGCAGCACTTGGAGGAGGCTGTGGGGGCAGAGATTACCCACGTGCCAGGGTGAGGCTGAGTGTGTTGTGTATTACCACCCTCGGTTAGTGCTGGCTAGTGTGTTCCTTCTACAATGATCTGGATGATGGGAGAGACTTGACACTCAGTAACTTTGCTGATGAGACCAAGCTGTGAAGAATGGTAAATACACTGGAGGGTAGGGATAGGATTCAGGGACACCTAGACAAATTGGAAGATTGGGCCAAATGAAATTTCATGAGGTTCAATAAGGACAAGTGCCAAGCCCTGCACTTAGGACAGAAAAATCCCATGAACTGCTATGAGCTGGGGACCAACTGGCAAAGTGGCAGCTCTGCAGAAAACGACCTGGGGGTTATGCTGCATGAGAAGTTGGATATTAGTCAACAGTGTGCCTTTGTTGCCAAACAGGCCAACAGCATATTTGGCTGCATCAGGAGTGTTGCCAGCAGATCAAGGCATGTGATTATTCTCCTCTATTCTACACTGGGGAGGCCACATCTGGAATATTTCATCCAATTTTGGGCTCCCCACTACAGAAAGGATGTGAACAAATTAGAAAGAGTCCAGCAGAATGCAATTAAAATGGTTAGCAGGCTGGAGCGCATGACATACGGGGAGAAACTGAAGGAACTAGGGCTTATTTAGCCTGCAGAAGAGACGATGGAGGGGGATTTCATAGCAGCCTTCACCTACTTGAAGGGATGCTCTGAAGAGGAGGAAGTTAGGGTATTCTCAGTGGTGACAGAGGGCAGAACAAAGACCAATGGCTTCAGGCTGCTGCTGGGAAAGTCTAGATTGGGTATTAGAAAAAAGCTTTCTCACTGGAAGGTTGGTGAAGCACTGGACTGGCTTTCCTAGGGTGGTGGTAGAATTTCCATCTTTGAAAGTTTTCAAGGCCTGGTTAGACAAAACCTTGGCTGGGATGATTTAGTGGGAGTAGTCCTGCTTTTAGCAGGAGGTTGGACTAGATGACCTCATGAGGTCCCTTCCAGCCCTAATATTCCATGATTCTCTGATTCTCCACTAGCCTCTTTGGGCTATGTGTAGCTCTAGCTATGATCATTCCTTGCTGTTAACCATCTTCACTGGCTTTCCTTTGCTGAGTTGCTCTCTGGTGCACCGTTTTGAACACTCATCAGCACCAAAATTTGCTCACCCCTCCACCCAGGGTAGAAAAAAACTGCAATTGTAGCCCCTTATATGAAAAGGCTGGACACTTGATCTAGAGAAAGTGACTAGTCTCTGGGGACTCGATGCAATCTGAATGTGGTGTGATTTGTGGTGTAAGTGACCGTTTAGCTCATAGTCCTTCACTCAGGGCAAAATAGCCTGGAGACTGTTAAGAGGTGGCATGACTCCATGCTGTCAGTGTTACTGTGATCCTCACTTCACATTTGTTACTGAGTGGCTTGGTGATGGCTAATTATAGAGTGAGATGTCTGCCCTGTCCTCTGAGAGTCTCACCTCAGGAAATCATCTGCAGGTTTTCACCACTCCAGACACTGCCACTGATCACTTAGATGGCAGTTAGGCTCTGAGAGAGAGCTTACTGAGGCAATTAAATTTGAATGCTGATGGGCTGGCTGGAAGGTGACCCGATGTCCCAATTGTATAGGGACAAGTACCAATATTAAGGATGTTGTCTTACTGAGCTGCCCATTACACAATAACCATGTCTTGATTTTTCACACTTGCTGTTTGGTCACCATAAGTGGGTGGGATAAAGAGCCAAGTAACCCATCACCCCAATCTGATAAGATATACAGGAGGATCCAGGACAGAAGAGAACAGAGCTAGATGAGCCCCATCATAGAAAGGCTGCAGGGCAGGGATGTCTCTGTTCCCCTTAGGTCCTGATGAGAGAGTCAAAAACCCAGAGGATATTTTAGAGCAGACTGTTTTGTGGGGACTATAGGAATAATGGTGGAAGGATTTTAAAACAAATGGCACTGTGAATGCACAACTAATGGAGACTGTGCAGTTTCTGCAGGGCAAGAAAACAAGAGCAAGGCACATGCTATTTCACTCTCTTTCCTCAGTTCTGGAGCCAGGTGTCATTCTGAGTCACAGCAGCCAGGAACATAACTAAAGGGGAAAATCCCTCCCTTCCTTTAATCCCCTGTGTTATTGTCTGCAAAAATGAAGCTGGGACCCTCTAAACAACAGCCTCCTTCATCGCACAGGCCTCATTCATCTCCTGACTCCCATCCATCCTGTGCAGTGACCAAGGCAGGGGACACTGGGAGTGGATAATCGTTTAGAAAAGTGTGCTATTAATTCAACTAGAAATGAGAAGGGAAAGCTGGAGAGGAAGGGACTGAAAGACACAAGATGGGTGACGTAATATCTTATATTGGACCCCTTGCTGTTTCTGAAAGAGACAGGTTTCTGAGCTTACACCCTGCTCTTCCCTCAGTTCAACAGCTGATCTCTATCTCCAAAAAAAGTTGGTCCAGTAAAAGATATTACCTCAGCACCTTGTCTCCCCAAAGTCCTGCAATTAACAGAGCTACAGAAGTACTGTGTATAAGAAGAAGATTGTCACATTTCCAAAAGTTTGTCTAAATTCTTCCAGGACAGCCTCTCTCAAAAATCGCATAGTGGAGAGACATCATAGTTACTGTATGTGTTTGTTGTCAGCAGAAGCAACCTTTGGCTATTGGGGGCCCTAGGTGAAGGCCCATGGTGGGGGGCCCCCTATAGGCCCACAGCCTGCTCCCGCCACACTGGCTCCCCTGCCATGTACCCAGCTTCCCTACCATGGCTCCAGCTCCCTGCTACCAGCCCCAGACAGGGATTTCCCTCCCCCTGCCCCCCCCCAAATTTCCCAACACCCCCCAGTTGACAACTGGTATCAGTGTTATACCAATTTAGTGAGCACCCCCCTACATCCTCCCTAATTACAAGGGAAGCTGCTTCCCTGGTGCCAGCCCCAGCCTCACGGACCAGCTTCTCCTGCCAACTGAGGCAGATGCAGCTTTTGGGGCAGGCAACAGGGCCTCCTTCTGCTTGGGGCCCTAGGTGCGCGCCTGCTTCGCCTACCCCAAAAGCCGCCTCTGGTTGTCAGAGATATCTAGTGCACAGGGCAGCATGTAGAAGGCTGGCTCATTATTTCTGGAATAATTCAGCCCCAACCCTGAGTCCTTTATTCCATTTCTACTCAGTCTTCAAAAAGTGAACTCACTGTAAATACAGTGACTGATTGTCTGAGCAGGGCCCTCTGGGTTTGCGCTCTAGGGGTATGTCCACACTATGGCCAGGTCCTAGCAACCGCCACCTGTAGCTGGAGGCTGGGAGCCCAATGGTGTTCTCAGCCCTCTCTGCAGGTGACAGGGGCTGGCAGCTGGTTCCTACAGCCTGCAGAGACTGTCTGTGAACACCATCGGGTTGTCAGTCCCTCTGCAGGCTGCAGGAACAGGCTGGGAGCCCTGCCAAGCATGGTCAATATATATACACTTTTGCAAACAGAAGTTAATGGTTACAAACAGTAACATGAGCTGAAAGCAGGCTAATTCACTCACACATTAAATTTTTCTAGGGCACTGATGAAGTTTCTCACTCCCCCCCCCCCCCCCGAGTGGTGACTTGCAATCTCAGCCACAGACCCTGAGGACCAGGCACCACCAGCACTACTAGTGGCCCAACAAGCAGCTGAACCAAAAGGAAACCCTGAACCCTGCACATCAGGCAGCTCTGGGCTCAAATGGAGATCCTACTTCATGGGTCACATATCCCACAGCTGGGCCCCATTCAGAGGAAAGGAAGAGGAAAGACATGGAACATGTGGAAATGCTGAAATGAAAATACTTTAGTCACACGGGTTCCACAGAGGCCAGTGCCATGAACAGTAATAATTACAACTCAGTGATGGCTGGAATTGCTCTGATTATTGTTTATTTCTCATGGACACAGCACCCTCCGGGTTCAACACTTTTGTCTCAGGGAATTTCTCTTTCAGGACTGAGTTGGGGGATTCTTACCTGAGCAGGTCACTCCAGCGTCCCGTGTGTGAGAGCAGTAAATCTTACCCCATCCGCTGTGCTGACAGTTCCAGAGAGCAGACTCAGTACCATGACAGTTAACATTATGCAGCCAAATCTCTCCAGATCCTGCTCCAAAATGACCCTGGCGAGGGACACTGACAGCAGATCCACATCGCAGCTGCTTACAGACAACCTCAGCATCTTTCTTGTCCCAGCCAGTAGAGCACACCGTCCCCCAGAGATTGTTGTGTTTAACCTCCACTCTCCCAGCACAGGGGCTGCCACCATTTACCAGCCTCAGCTCATCAGCACCTGCAAAGAGACACAGAGCAAGGTCACAGCAAGCAGGGATCCCCCTCCCCAGCATTATCACAGCAGAGTCTGCACCCAGCAGCAGGGTATCTGCACCCACAGCCATGAGAAAGGCAAGTGCCCAGAGCTGCCTCATAGTGTCTCCTTCTCATGTCCTAGAGCCTCACACTTGGGCCTGTCCATACTGCAGCTCTCACCATTTTATCACAATGCTGAGAGTAGAGACCCATTGAAAGGAGGACTGGAGAATGAGGAGAACAGGGCACTGGGTGGGGACAGGAGGCAAATCCAGGAGTTGCAGGAGAATGGCATGAAGCCAAAGACGGTGCAGGAGAGAGGAGTGGAGAGAGGGTTCAGGAATAGGGGCAGGAAGAAGAGAGGGGAGGAGGGTCTGGAGGGGGGATCACAGTGCGGAAGGGAAGACGGCATGAGGGAGGAAAGAGGATGGATGGTGGCAGCAGGAAGGGAGGAGAGAGGGTCAGACTGGAGGGAAAGGGACAGAGATCTGTAATGGGAGCAAGATGGATGAGGGGAGATTGAGCAGAAAGAGATCTGAGGTGGAGAAAGAGGAGGGAATGTGTGGACAGAGTGTGCAACCAGGACATAGGGGGATAAGGAGATAAAAAGCCTTTGAACAGGCAGGGAAGGAAGGGGTGGGGAAGGATTAACAAGTGCAGGGGCAAGAGAGAAGGGTTTGAAGTTAGGCAGCAAGAGGTGGGGAGGGGAAGTTATGTGGAGCCAGGGGTCAGAATGGGGGAGATAGGCCAGTCGGGAGCATGGGGGTAGGATGGAGGAGAGGGCTAGAGGAGGCAGTCTGGTACATATGGACAGCGGGTATTGGGGAGGGGATGGGGTCAGGAGTAGGGCGAGGAGGTAAAGAGGGGTGGAAAGGAGGGGGGATCTAGGCAGTGATTTTCAAACTTTTTTCCCCAGGACCCAGTTGAAAAAAATCCTTTATCCTCATGACCCAATTGTTACAACTTTGAGCAAAGGATTCCAGTCTGTTATTGGGGGCAGCGCCTGTAGTGGGTCCCAACCCTAAGTTTGAAAACCACTGATCTAGGGGGTCTGTGCTTCCCAGACTCAGGCAGAGAAGCTGAAAAGTCAGTCAGGGGATTGTTACTGTTTGCCAAAGGCTAAACTACCCCCCCCCCCGTTATGATGACAGGAAAGCTGAGGTTAATGGCTGGTGTCAATGAGAAGGTCTCGGTTATTATGGTCTATAACTCATCCTTGAGCAGTAGCACAAGTTCTGTGTGTGAGGGTGAACAAAGCTGAGTCAATTAACTCAGTGGGACTCATAGTATTACACAGCCACCCCTCTCGTGCCAGGAAAAAAAAAAAGATGCAGAAATGGGAGTGAAGACAGTGCTGGGCCATGGCTGGCAGGTCCTCAACTCAGGGTGAGCAGAGGGCAAGGGCCTTCTCCAGATGGGAGCCCAGAAGAGTCATGAACCTTGAGTCCATTAAAGGATGACAAGTCAGTCTGCAGCTCACAGAGGCAGAAGCGTAGAGGGGTGAACAAATGTCCACAGACGGACTGAATAACAGAACTTGCATTTTTTGTAGCCTCTTGAGTTTTGATCTGTGGAACGTTACAATACTGCTGAGTTCCACCCTACCCCCCCAAAGCTTCTGTCCTCACCTGCCCCACACATTTGCCTCTGCCATGGGGCTCTTACCACCCTCCTCCCCTGGATTCTTCCCTCTTCTCTTCTCCCCATTCTACCAAGCACTGTGTTACACCCAGCCACTGGCTTTTCACCCCATAGCCAACTCTGAGTCCCACCCTCAGTTCTCCCCATCTCTCAGTGGTGGGGTTGTAGAGAGCCTGAGATGGCTCCTGAGAGAGAGGCAGTTAATAGGCAAAGTGAGGATGGGCCATGGTCTATCACACAGTCTTGGACTACTGGCTGGGAAAATGGTGCCCAGGACAGTGTGAAGAACCAGGAACTGTCCCTGGGCCTGGGGACACGTGGGAATTGTTATTTACAGTTTCTGTGAGCTATGACTACATGCTGATTTCCACGGCGACTCATGGAAGAGGCTGGATGGCCGAGCCTGGGACAGCATCTTTATGGAGCCTCCATGGAGTTCAGAGAACAGGGCAGCTCATTGCATAACTCAGTAATGTTCAGGGATGGCAGGGCCCCAGGCTATGACACAGTTCTAGCTAAGTGCTCACAGATTCCTGCTTCCCTGGATACAGAGGAAACTAGGACAGTCGATAGTTACCTAGTTCAAAAATTCCCAGCTTGTCCCTACAGTGAGCTCCAACAGGCTTTGTTTCCTCCCTTCCTTTCCAATATTCTGGCCACAGCCCCTCTTCCTGGCTTCTCCCCCCACCAGACACAGTCTGACTGCAGTATCCTAGCCACTGCACTGGCAACAAGGGAAACCTCTGTGTTAGCTCTGCCCTGAGGAGTGGCCAATGCCTGAGGAGGTACCTCCACTGCTTGCAGCTGTTTTCACCAAGGACCTTGACTGCTCTGTTGATGGAGCCTAAAAGAGAGAGCTTGGCCCAGTCCTTGGCTTTCCCAGGATTTCTCATTCTCTTTCAATCCACAACCCTTGATGGCAACCTTAAGCGATTCTCAGGATAAAAATCACCTTTATATATCGCACACAACCTATCATATGCCTGCCCAATTTCTGTGTCCTCAATTGGAATAATGACCCAAATCCAGCACTCTGAACATTTAGGGAAGTTTAGATCTGAGTCAAAGAATTAAAACCAAGGCTTTTGGCCATCCCTGATATTTTTTTATTTGTTTGTCAGGATCCAATGTAATTGTACACACTTGTTTTCAGCACGGTTTATGAAGGTCAATGATTGTGGAATTAGATCTTCTGGCAAACCCTGACCTGGCCTCTACTCAGAGCTCACAGAGGAGGATGGGAACACTGAAGAAAGGAGGAAAACATCTACCTGGTGATACCACCTACAGGGTATATTTCCCAACACCACTGTGCCTGTGTCATATGAAACAAATTCAGATTTCCCATAGGAAATAACATTAAAAAAGTTATTAAGAGGATGATGAGAACAGCAAACATGTAAGGCACCCAAAATGGCTTAGCAGAGAACTCTGCTCTGAGCTAAAACATAAAAAGGAAGCTTACAGGAAGTGGAAGCTTGGTCAGATGACCAAGGAGGCATATAAAGATATTGCTAGGGACTGCAGGGATAAAATCGGAAAGGCCAAAGGACAAATGGAGTTGCAGCTAGCGAGGGATGTAAAGGATAACAAGAAGGGGTTCTACAAGTATGTTAATAACAAGAAGAGGATCAGGGATGGTGTAGGTCCCTTGATGAATGGGGCAGGCATCCTCGTGACAGAGGATGAGGGAAAAGCTGAAGTGCTCAGTGCATTTTTTGCTTCAGTTTTCACAGGCAGGGTCAGCTCCCAGCCCACTACCATGGGTGTGGCAGATTGGAGAGAAGAAGAGAGGCCCTTGGTGATGGAAGGTCAGCTTAGGGACTGCTTAAAGAAGCTGAATGTGCACAAGTCCATGGGGCCAGATGAACTGCATCCAAGGGTGCTAAGGGAATTGGCTGATGAGATAGCAGCACTGCTGGGCAGTATCTTTCAAAACTCATGGAGAATGGGGGAGGTGCCAGAGGACTGGAAAAAAGCAAATGTAGTGCTTATTTTCAAGAAAGGGAAAAAGGAGGATCTGGGGAATTACAGACCTGTCAGCCTCACCTCAATCCCTGGAAAAATTATGGAGCAGATTCTCAAAGAATCCATCCTAAAACACTTAGAGGAAAATAAAGTGATCAGGAACAGTCAGCATGGATTCACCAAGGGGAAATCATGCCTGACCAAAATCATTTCCTTCTATAATCAAATGACTGGGTTTCTGGATGCAGGAAGATCCGTTGATGTGATATACCTTGATTTTAGTAAGGCTTTTGAAACAGTTCCACACAGCATTCTCATTGGCAAATTAAGGAAGTATGGGTTGGATAGGTGGACTATAGGGTGGATAGAAAACTGACTAGATAAACAGTTTCAGCATGTAGGAATCAATGGTTCCATGTCTAGCTGGCAACCAGTAACGAGTGGTGTGCCCCAGGGGTCGGTCCTGGGACCGGTTCTGTTCAACATTTTCATCAATGATCTGGATGATGGAATAGACTGCACTCTCAGTAAGTTTGCAGATGACACCAAGCTGGGGGGACCAGTGGACATGTTGGAGGGCAAGGACAGGATTCAGGGAAACCTAGATAAATTGGAACAGTGGGCCAATAGAAATCTTATGAGGTTCAATAAGGATAAGTGTAAAATTCTGCACGTGGGATGGAAAAAAAACATGCACTGCTACAGGCTGGGAAACATTCAGCTAAGTAGCAACACTGTAGAAAAGGACCTGGGGGTCATGGTGGATGGGAAGCTGGATATGAGTCAGCAGTGTGCTCTTGCTGCCAAAAAGGCCAATGGCATACTGGGCTGCATCAAAAGAAGTATTACCAGCAGATCAAGGGATGTGATCATTCACCTCTATTCTGCACTGGTGAGGCCACATCTAGAATACTGTGTTCAGTTTTGGGCTCCCCACTACAAAAAGGACAGGGACATGCTAGAGAGAGTTCAGAGGAGGGCAACCAAAATGATTAAAGGGCTGGAGCATAAGCCCTATGAGGACAGACTGAAAGCATTAGGCTTATTTAGTCTGCAGAAGAGGAGATTGAGGGGGGATTTGATAGCAACCTTCAACTACTTGAAGGGTTGCTCCAAGGAGGGAGCTTGACTATTCTCAGTAGTAACGGAGGACAGAATGAGGAGCGATGGTCTCAAGTTACAGTTAGGGAGGTCGAGGCTGGATATTAAAAACAAAACAAAACAAAAAAAACAAAACCTTTTTTACTAGGCAAGTGGTGAAGCATTGGAATGAGCTGCCGAGGGAGGTGGTGAAATCTCCATCTTTGGAGGTTTTTAAGGCTCAGCTGAACATAACCATGACTGGGATGGTTTAGAGGGAGTGGTCCTGCCTCTGGAAGGGGGTTGGACTAGATGACCTCATGAGGACCCTTCCAACCCTATGATTCAATGATTCTATGAGTATTTGCGCATAAACCCAGCAGTAACACTTTCAGGCTGAACATGTGCTTGCCATGATGATGACACTATCTCACAGGTGAATGCGCAGTAACATATTCTACACACAGCAAGCAGTATCCATCTCCTGCCCTATCAGTCTCAGCAGACGGTGTCACCGCAGAATTCTTTGATTTATGGTCATGTGCAGCCATCTCTGAACTATAATCCCAGCACCTTTTCTGTGAATTTATTGGTAATTTCAAATATAAACTCCCGGTAAAGTGCTGGGCATTCAGTTTTCTTAGCATTTTCTAGGTATCAGCACCTTACTCATGGAACAGTTACTGAGCTGGGATATGCACGTCAAGGAAGATTTTTCTCTAAAACAATAATTTAGACTCACATTTCTGATTATCAGCATCAGTTGCTCAAACCAATGCAGTACCATGCAGGTTGCCATGAATGGATGGACTGTTTGCTACCTTCTCAGACACCTAGACCAATCTCCAGCTTTTAACATGAGCCCAATGGGCTCCAATCACTGCGCTATTTAAATTGTGGCCATGAGAGTTATCGCCTCTGGGCTAATTAGAGTCAAATCTTTGTGACCCAAGCCTCTTGGGATAGCTATCTGAATATGCAAAAACCAGGGCAAGCTGCAAAACTGAGAGCCAACCAAATTCTGCAAACACTGACACGTGGTGCTTAAGCCAGTCTCCTAATCAGTCACAAAACATGCTTCTGATTCCCCACACTGATAATCATTATGCGTAACAAAATAGAAACAGCCCATTTCATTGCACATCAGCTCCTCTTGTCCCTGGCTAGCCACTGGGTCTCTTAAAGAAATAGGTTCTCCTTACCCTCAAAGGGCCAGCCACATTACACAGCGGGTGGGCCTCAGTCCTTTATCTAGTTGCAGGGTAATAGTTCCAGAGCAGGGTGTTAATTTCAGAATGGAAACTAAAGACAAAATGGAGTTGAGTCTGCTGCCTTTTATCACGTCTCGCCTTCCCACACTATGGGGAGTTTTTCCAAATCCAAATGGTAACACAATGCAATCCCAGCAGAATGAGATGTTTCAAAAAGAACTCAGCCAGACACCTAGAGAAACTCCTTCCCATCCCCTCTTGCTCTATGTGAAGGAGTGCTGGATTAAGAAAGGAGTGTAGGGGTTCAAGCCTGGGCCCTGAGCTAATGGGGTCCCCACCATGCTCTGTCCTGGGGGGAAAAAAAAAAAAAGCACCAATGGGCACAGCCAGAGCACCTCTAGCAGCTTGCCCAAGCACCACCAGCCCACAGCATGTCACATCACTGGATGTTCCCATCCTACCCTGAGGCTGGAAGGTGTCCTGGGCCCCAGCACCATCTTGCCCCCGTGGCTGGCCCTGGGTCCCCCAGTGCTGGCTAGGTCCCAGTGTGAAGTGCTAGCATGTCCTCCATGGCTGATAGGTCTGATGGGCCCCAGCACCAACATGGCTGAGCACCCTCTGCCCTGCCCCAGACTGGGTGCTACCTCAGTGGGGGAGGACTCACCAAAGTGGACAGCCCCAGGCCCCCAGGACACTTAACCTAACCTTGATGAGAAGCACAGCCTGATCTTCTCCAAATGCCCCAACAAATGGCTGCATTTTCCAACGTGCCAGTGAGCCATCACAGCTGGGCTGTATTGGCCCTAAACTCTGGGACCCGGGTGACGCAGATATGGCAGTAAAGGATGGGAAGAGAGGTGATATCCCAGGGAGGCCAAGCCCAAATCATTTAGGACTTTATGCCTCACAATGAATAGCATATTCTCTACTCAGAGATGGGCAGCTGGTGCAGATCCCACAGCACAGCTGTAATACAACTCCAGTGAGATATTTCCTGAGTAAGTGAACCTCTATGCAACAGCTTCAGTCCGTGACAAGTTTTAAGGTGCAGCCCCATGCAGAGGTCACTGCAATAATCTAAATTCAAAGTAACAAATGAATGGGGGCAGTAGCAAGGTCTGCAATGGAAGGAAGGGTCAAAACTTCCTAGCCTGACACAGATGGTAAGGATTGAATTGTAACAATGACCATCCTAGTTCCAGTTAATGCTGCTCCCCAGAGGAACCACAGAGGAGACTTACCTGCTGTGTCCTGAATTGTGAGGAGAAGGCAGCACAGCCCCGCAGTGGAGAGCCAATCCTTCATCGCCAGGCTGGTGTATCGTCCGCTCCTCTCACTGCGCTGGTTGCACCTCACACCCTGCGGGGCTCCTCTGTCTGACAAGTGAGAACAAAGCCATGGAAGGGGAATATATAGATTCAGCGGCTGGCACCAGCTGCTAGAAGGAACCAATAGCAAACCACCTGCCTTTTTAGTTCTTATCAGTGGTTTTATCTGTGAATTTCTGCAACTGAAACATCCAATAAAAGTGGAAAGCAACAAACATCACCATATATGAGTGATGAGCATCAGGTTACCACAGCCACATAACAGCCTGTAACCCCCCCACCCCCCACCCCCAGTCTGTTGTAGGATTGAAAAGTTCTGTACAAACTGTATCTCACACTGAGCAATTCTATAGTATATTGAACATGGCTTGGGACAGAGTAGAAGTTGGGGATTTTAGAAACTAGGAAAGAAATCCCATGTGACATGATGATCATTGCCAGACTAACTCAAAGTGCCAGACTAACTCTAAGGGTATGGCAGGCCCTATATGTAGGCAAGGACAAGTCACTAGAACTAGGTTGTGTCACTCAGATACAGCTGTTGTAGGGCAGGACTTACCCCAAAATGGCATCTGTAACACTGATAATTCTCAGTGCTCTCTGCACAGTCCATCACCATCCATCTGGAAACTCTCCTGTCTACCGGCCCAGCAAGAGGGTGGCCAAGATAGGGGAATTCTGCCTTGTGGCCCTTTCCAGAGGTTTGGGAAACTAGGTCTGAGGCTCCTCTGTGTGCTCTGCGTAGTTTGTTAGTGTGTGTGTTCACTCAGACCAGACCCACTCAGACTGATCACCGGGAACAAGGTTTTATTCTGAAAGAAACTTATAGCAGCATTACAGTCCATCAGCCTCCTTCCTGCTTGTCTGTCACCTGCTCCCAGCCTCATTCCTTGCAGACACTTGCTGCAGGGGAGGGAAGGGGTGCTACCTGGCAGGAGCCAGGAAATTCTCCCAGCATGCCTCAGTTTGTAGCCCTCACCTTGTAGTTTTTACTCCTGTTGCTGAAGCCCCCTGCACCTTGGGCTACATGTGTTAGATGTCGTGTTTGAGGTTTCCTGCCTAGACCATTATCACTAGTGGTAGGGATGGAGCTCAGGGGTCCCTGAGTACACCATGACTCCCTTTTGTAGGGGCAGAGTGTCACGCACACAACATGCTCATCAGTGCTGTCCTTAGGAGGAGGAGAGCTCCATGGAAACAAGTTTACTTCATTCTTATGACGCAGGAAGTAAAGGTACAGACACAACCAAGGGTATTCAGCACTGAAAAACTGCTGATCAATACATCATTTTCCCTCAGCTGTTCCTTAAAAAGAACCCTTAGAAATACGTGGATTAAGGAAACTGTCCTTCTCTTTCCATTTTCTCCCCCTCTGCCCTTAATATATAGGGAGATGTCTCTTAAAAACAAAAAAGTGAAACCTCTTCATGGTACTCTTTCCAACCCATTCTTGGCACTCACTGCAGTTGTGGTTCTGGCAAAACACTGGACAATGAATAGCTTTGAGAGAGGAGGAAGTGTGACTGTGAGCCATCTCCTTATTTTTATTTCATTTTTATCAACCTCCCTCTCAGCCCCAACCCTGCTATTCCCCCTTGCTCTACCCTCAACATACTTAAGCAATAAACAGAAAACAGAAAATTGCACCAATCATCACAATGTTAATTTAATTCTGTCATTGCAACCCTCTCCAGGCCTGCATCTCTTCTTCCATCTTCCAAAATTTGTCTACACTCAGAAAATAACTCAACATAATATATTCAACTTATAGTGATGAAATCTTTTCAGGCAGGCGGTGAGGTGAGGATATGTCCCATGCAGTATAAACGTGAGGAATAGACGGACCCCCTGCTACCCTGTCACTGGAGCGGGCAGCACGAGGCAGAGGGCGAGCCAGAAGTATATAGGCTGTTTTCTCACCATTTTCTGTGACTGACAGACCCCCCTGTGCACACGGCCCTGAAGTTCTGCACTCAGCAGTCGAAGGCTTTGCACACGGCACACTAAGCCTGGTGCTCACAGCACTAACTCCCCTGTGATTGACAATGCAGAGAGCACTATGTCACCCCCTGGGCTTTCAATCATTAAACGTAGCTAAAACATCTTCATAACCTAACAACATGTACCTCATTAGGTCTTTGCAACACATCCTCACCAGGGCTACATCTACACTAGAGGCTTAGTTATGCCTCCTTAAAAAGGTCCACTTTAAGTTGGCTTAGAGTAGACCTTATTAAGCCGGCTTAGGAATCCACACTCAAAATGCCAGGAGACAGCCAGCGTCCACAGTGCCAGCTGCTAGGTTGCCCTAAGAGTGGTGCATTGTGGATGCCTGGCCGACAGTGCACCACAGAACGTTTCCTTTCCTCCAGCCACTCTGTGACAACAGGAAGGAAGGAACCGAGCCCACCGCCCCATTCTGCAGTGCACCGACACCTGACTCCAACCCTCCCTGACTGTGGACAATCAAATGCCCATTGTCCTCTGGAAGATGGCAACCTCAGACCACTACTGTTCCAGTGCCCACCTGTTCAGGATCAGCAAGGCCACTGTGGGGGCCATTCTGAGGCTGAAATTTCTAAGCCCCATCCCCACCCCACCCCGCTATCCCTGCCCCTCAACCCCTCCCATCTGTCTCCCCCTATCCACAACAAAATAAAATGAGGGTCTGCACCCTGAATGATGGTGTGGATGTGTTTTCTTTACAGGGTGAAGGGGGAGGATGAGCAGCAGGAGCCCAAATCTGTTTTATTCCCCCCGTTGGCTCCCTGAGCCCTTCCCAAGCCCCCCCCCCCAGCAGTCCCCCAAACCCTTCCCTAACCCCCAGTCCTGCTGCTGTCTCCTACTGCTCCGGGCCAACCCCCTCCCTTGCGCCCTTTCCCCACCGGGCCGGCATGCCTCTCCCTGGCCTCCCTCCCCTGCTTCTCTAACTGGCCATCAGAGGGAGAGTGAGGCTGCAGCACAGACCGAGGCTCCCGGCATGACCCTGCTCTGACCATGCTCAGTTCAGGGTCAGGCCAGGGCAGGAATTCTGGAAATTCCCAGGCACAGCCCAGGGCATCTCCTTCCTGGCTGGAAGATTCTGTCTTCTGTCTGGATAGAGGCCACAGCTGCCAGCTGCATGCAGTGTTCCCTCCACAGGGGCATGAAGGTGCACCCCCACACAGTTTAGACTGCTGCCCCACGCCAATGCCCTTGCTTCCCACTCCCCATTTCCTTTGTGACAGGAACCCCTTTAGTGTATGCCGCCATGCTCTGCTGCACAGGGCGGATGCAGTTCCCAGGGTGATGAGCCCCAGACAGCCCTGCCCCAGAGGTCCATCCCGAGGTCACGTGCCAGTGGTGTCAGAAGCATGATCTCTGGCCTTGGCACTCCCACCTATAGAGCTCTCACCCCATGTTGTGCCTTGCCGCCAACCAGCTCAGCTCCAGCTACCTCCCACCAAATGGTCCCATGCCTCTGAGCCCCCAGCGAGGGCTACTGCACTCTCCTGGGACCCTGTCTGTCTCTGGGATCTGTCTCTGCAGGCCCTGTCCCACCTGCCTGCCCCAACATGCTCGTAGGGTGGGAACACTCAACGGCAGATGCACCAGGGGTCTGGCATGACCCCTTGTGTGGGTCTTCCTCAGTGGGGAGATCCTCCCCTTGTGTCCCTGGGGTTGGCGTCAGGGCAGGGAACAGCTCTGGGCTGGCACTGCCCAGGGCTAGCACAGTGCTCTGTACCTGGGATTTGGCCTCCCCCTCGCTGAGCACCACATTTTTATCCACCAAGCCCTGCTCCTGGTCATTTTTGTGAGAGTGTGGCTCTGCAGACTCAGTGGGGCAGGCTGGCTGGGTATCTGCCTCTTGGCCAGGAAGCTGTGCAGCTTGGTGTGGTAGGGGCACATAGTGGTGGGTGCCCACGAGTGCCACATGGCTTTCTGGACCCTGTGACAGCCCTGCTGGAGATCTTTTATATTCATAGTCACCTGCTGGGTGTTGTGGGTGTGGCCCTTCTCTGCCAGGGCCTCAGAGATGCTCCTATAAACCTCCTGGTTCCTTTGGCTTCCCTGGAGCCAGAAGTGTATGGACTTATCCCCCTGACCCCCATACAGTCAGGTGTGGGTCCAGGAGGTGACCCGCTTCCTGACCTGCATGGCTCTGCCCTCCATCATGCCCGTAACACAGCTGGAGTTATGGCTAGCTTCAGCTGTGCAGTGGGGTGTGATGGGCTTTATTGTGCCCTGGGATGGGCCATGGCAAGCACTTTCTGGTTGCCAGGAAAGTTTTCAGATTGCCAGGAGGCCAGTTAAATCTACTTAAGCCTAATCCCAGGCTACACTGGGTTAAGTAGACAATAAAAATCAACTTAAAAATAAAGTCAACTTTAAAAAGTAAGAGTTATTAAGTCAGCTTAAAGAAATGCTGAAGTTGGCTTAATAAATAGTAAATGTAGCCTGGGCTGCTTAAGTCGACTTAAAGGGGCTTAAGTAGATTTAAGTCCTTAGTGTAGACATAGCCCAGAAGCCCTTCCATCAATTTAAGAGGGTCAGTGTGGGGAGCTGAGAGCTCAATATCTCAGCTTCTAATGCAATTCCATCAGCTGGCTCATGGAGGGGTGCCCCATGATACCATTTATGACCTGGGCCTCCTGTGATAACCTCCAGAATATGCAAAAATCAGGACAAACTGAAAAACTTACAGCCAAACTCTCTAAACACTGATCAGTGGAGCTTAAGCCAGACTTGTGATCACTAACTAACATGCTTCTGGTTCCTCACACTGGTTATCATGAAGCATAAGAAAATATCTGCAGCCCCTTTTACTGCACATCAGCTCCTCTGTTTCTCAATTAACCAAACAGTCCCTTACACAAATAGGTTCTGCTGACCCAAAAGGGCCAGAACCATTACACAGAACAATATAGAATCTTAGAATCATAGGGTTTGAAGGGGACTCATCAGGTCATGTAGTCCAATCCCCTGCTAAAAGTAGGACCACTTCCACTAAGTTATCCCAGACAAGGTTTTGTCTAACTAGGCCTTAAATGTCTCAAAAGATGGAGATTCCAACACCTCTCTAGGTAACCAGTTCCAATGTTACACCACAATCCAAGTGAGAAAGGTTTTCCTGATATCCAATCCAGACCTCCCCAGCTGCAGTTTGAACCCATTGCTCCTTGCTCTGCCCTCTCTTACTACTGAGACCAGCCTAGCTTCCTTCTCTTTGCAGCATCCCTTCAAGTAGTTGAAGGTTGCTATCAAATCCCCCCTCCATCTTTATTTCTGCAGACCAAAAATTCCTAGTTTCTTAAACCTCTCCCCCTAAGTAATGTACCCCCCCCATTATTTCTGTTTCCTTCTCCTGGACTGTTTCTAATTTGTCAACAATCTTTCTGTAACGTGGAGCCCCAAACTGGACACAGTATTTCAGATGTGGCCTCAACAGTGCTGAACAGAGCAGAATAATCACATTCCTCAATTCACTGGCAACATTCCTACTGATGCAGCCCAATATGTCATCGGCCTTTTGGGCAACAAGAGCATGTTGTTGATCCATATCCAGCTTCCCATCTACCATAAGCCACGGGTCCTTTTCCACAGTGCTGCAGTTTAGCTGATTGGCCCCCAAACTGTAGCAATACATGGGATTATTTCTTCCTAAGTGCAGGATTTCCACTTGTCCTTGTTGAACCTCATGAGGTTTCATTTGGCCCCATTCTCCAATTTGTCTAGGTCTCCCTGAATCCTAACCCTGCCCTCCAGCATACCTGCCTTTCCCCAGCTTGATGTCATACACAATTTTAGTGGCTATTTCTACACTAAGGCAATGTTTCCTGTAAGCTCTGTGTGCATGTGTGCTTGCAGCAGCCCTCACTCACCGGTGCACACCTCACTGTCAGCTGTGCATGGCTGGCCACTATGGCCCCTAGCCCACCCACAACACACACTCTTATGGCCATGAGGGAGCTTTTCCAGGGAGCTAAAATCTCCCGCCCTGAGCATGATCAGGGCGAGAGATTTTAAACGTCAACGCACAGCTTCCTTTTAGCCAGAAGAATGCCGGCAGTTATGATCTGGTGGCCAAGTAAGAGACCGTGAGCAAGTTGGAGATGGTAAGGCATGGGAAAGGGTGCCTGTGGGACCCAGGGAAGGTGGTCGGTGTGCCCATAGGGAAGGCACCCGACAGGGGGACTCAGTGAAGCTGCCTGGCCCTGCAGGGATGGTGCTCAGGGAAACAAGTGTTCTCAATTTCCCCAGGACTATGTTGACCTTGGAGTGCTCACTAAATTGGTATAGAACTGTTACTAGCTGAAAACTAGGGGTGTAGGATATTGGGGAGGGTGTAGGGAGGATGCTAGGAGTGGACTGCAATCCAGGAGAATTAAGTCATATTCTTGACCATCACTGACATACTAGGAGACGTCTGGCAACACTTCACCTCTCTCTTACGACCTGGGCCTGGTCCAGCTGCCATTGCTGAATGGGGGTAGGGGGCAGAGCAATAGGATCAGGCCCTGGGTGTGCCCATTCTTAGAAAAGTATCAGAACCTTGGCTAAAGTGCTCAGGTGCTACATGAATTTGAATGGTTAGAAGACTAAGTGTCCTCCACCATGTGAAGGAATAGCCCCTCTATCTTCAGCACTGTGATCTGAATTGTTCTTGGACCTTCAAGTACAGTCATTGCAAGGACATGATTGACATTGTTTGGTAGCTCTCAAGCTGAGAGTGTCTTAAACCAGGGACTGAGTGGTGAAATAAACAATAAAAAGTGCCACAGGACTCCTTTTCTGTTTCGCTGAACTAGATTAACATGGCTGCCTCTCTTGAATTTCACAATGTTCCATGTACTCATGATCCCTCATCTTCATACAAGGAAAATCATTGTCCAGGCAAAATGACAGGATTTGAACTTGTACAATGATAAGCCAAAGAAATTACTCTAATACCTTTCCAAGATGTCACGGAGAACTCAGAAAAGCCTCTTGGATCCCGTCTGTTCACAGCCCACCAGAGATTCTGCTACGGTGGAGCTTTCTCCCATTCACCAGGGTCTCCACGCTACCTGTAGCCAGCTTCCCAAATCCAGGCCCAGAGAGTCCGATCCTTGCTTTGTCTGGTCTCACTTGGGGGGGGGGGTTCCTCCCCCTATGAGGGTCCCAGCCGTCCCAGTCAGCAGTGACACTCAGCCAGTATAGCAGTCAGAGGGTTTATTAGCAATCCACTTAGCACAGCAGCTAGGACAGTTGGCTCTCAGATCACCTAGGAGGGCAGATAGTAAACCCCCAGGACAAGCCCCGGAGGTCCTGCCCCTCTGACCTCCGTCTTCCTTCTCCCCTCTCCTCCCTTTGTTCTTCTCTCTATCCAGCTGCCCTGCCCCTGGTCTAAACCGGTCACAACCTGTCACCCCCAGGGGGTCCAGGTACGGTCGCACTAAAGCCTCTTCCCCCCTAGTGGTACCTATAGTTATCACACCCCCGTGTCCCATCACCAGAATACCATCACCAAAGAACAGGAACAGAAAAGAAGAACCACAATAACCCAAGAGGTTTTCTTACTTCATCACACCTCTCCCCCCTTGGAGACTGAACTGAGCGGGGTCACCTCCGCCGGTGACCTGGGGAAGTTCTGACCCCTACCCTTGTGATAAGGCATCTGCTACTACATTCGCACTTCCCTTGACATGTATCACCTCCATATCACAGCCCTGAAGGATTAACCCCCCACCTCCTGAGCTTGGCATTAGTACCCTTTTAGCAAGCCCTCCCGGCTTGACTAAAATCTCATCCAGCCGGGGCATGGGGTATGCGTCAGACACTGTGACAGAGTTCAGCTTGCCATAGTCCACACAGAACCGGATCGAGCCATCTTTCTTGGGTACCAGCCCTATCGGAGAAGCCCATGGGCTGGTAGATGGTTGTATAACCACCAAGGCCAGCATGTCCTGGATCTCCCTCTCTCCATCCCGGGCTACCTTCCCAGTGACTCTAACTGGGGAGCACTTTATGGGATTGGTCGTTCCGGTCTCTACGTGGCACACCACTAAGTTGGTAAGCCGAGGCCGGCTAGAAAACAGTGGTCGGTAGGACTCCAGCCCTGCGCTAATCTCTTCCCTCTAGGCCACAGTTACCTGGTCAGATAAGGGAATTGAGTCCAGGGAGGATCCATTCTCCACCTGGCTACCGAACCTCAACAGGGGATCTCCCCCCAGACCGTCCCATTGTCCGCATACAGTCAGTACCAGCCCTTCTGTCAAAGTAATGTTTCATCATAGTACCACTGTACACTTTTTGTTTGTGTGACCAGAGGGACAGTTTTACCACATAGTTCACGTCGCTCAGTTGTTTGGTGACCTTGACGGGTCCCTCCCAGGCAGCCTGGAGCTTATTCCTTTGCACTGGGATAAAAACCCTCACCTGATCCCCAACCCCATATGATCTGGCCGGGGCACTGCAATCATCCTCAACTTCCTGCTGCCTTTGGGCCTGCATTAAGTTCTCCCTAAACAGGTCCATAAGCCCCATGAGTTTCTCCTGGAAAATCAGGATGTATTCTACTACTGATTCCCCAGTGGGGAAGGCCTTCCCCTCCCACTCATCTCTTACTAAGTCCAAAGGGCCTCTCACTCTTCTCCCATATAACAGCTCAAATGGAGAGAAACCCGTGGACTCTGGGGATACAGCCCAGTATGCAAACAGCAGGGGTTGTAGATATTTGTCCCAGTCCTGTGAGTATTGGGCCATAAAGACCTTTAGCATCCTTTCCAGAGTCTCACTGAATCTTTCCACCAGCCCGTTGGTCTGCAGGTGATAGGCTGACACCCAGGTGTGTCGGGCCCCACACTTCTCCCTGAGACATTGCAAGAGGGCTGACATACAGTTAGACCCTTGGTCCGTGAGGACCTCCTGGGGGAACCCCACCCTACTGAAAATGCCCATCAGAGCATCTGCCACTTTTGCAGTTTCGGTGGGAGCCAGAGGTACAGCCCCTGGGTATGGGGTAACCACGTCTACCCCCACCCAAATATAATTCTTCCGTGATCGGGTGGCTTTGCTTAGGAACCCTACTATGTCCATTGCCCTCTTCTGGAATGGCTCCTCTATGACCAGGTGGGGTCTCCGCTCTGCCCCACCTTTCCCCCGGGCCTTCCCCACCCTCTGACAAGTGTCCCATGATTGGCAATATCACTTGACTGCATCAAAAATTCCCGGCCAGTAGAAGTTTTGCAGCGGCTGCGGCTGGGTGCATTTTATCCCCTGGTGTCCCGACGGAGGAACATCATGGGCCAAGGACAACAGTCTTTGGCGGTATCTTTGGGGCACCACCAATTGTCGCCTGACCTGCCACGGCTCCGCCTCTGCCACTGGAGTCCACTCTCGGTACAGGGCCCCTTTCTCCCACAGGAATTTCTCCCTGCGGTCTCTCCCAAGGGACTCCTCAGCCCCAAGGTCCGCGAGCACCCTCAGCTTTGCTAGTGAAGGGTCACCCCACAGATCCTCCTGAAACTCGCCTGTGGGAGAGGATGTTGGAGTCTGTTCCCCAGCCATGTCCAGGGTGGGATCCTCCTCCTCGCACTTTTCTGGCCCCATCAGTCTCGTCTGCCCCTCTGCAAGGTTTCTCATCTTTGTCTCAGGGACACTAGGTGTAAGGAGCCCCTGCAGGCCCTGACTCCTGGTAGCGGCCAATGTTCTCTGGGGTTCACCGGGCCACCCTTCTAGATTTTGTCCCATCAGTACCTCGGCTGGCAAACGATTGTGCACCCCTATCTCCTTGAGGCCCTCTTTGCCTCCCCACTTCAGATGCACTCTTGCTACAGGCACTTGTACAGGTAGCCAGAACACCTCCCTTAGGTTCAGATAAGTATCAGGGACCATCTTGTCGGGTCCCCCCACCTCCAGCCAGGCCAGAGTTGCCTCCACATCCGTATCCCAGAACCCTTGGACTTTTCTTCCCTCTACCTCTATAGGGATGAGGAGCTGCTGACCTCCCTTTGGTTGGCCTGAGCTCACTTGGTGAATAGAGGATTCTGAGTCTGGAGACTTGCCCGGTACCAGCGAGCCCACCTGGCCACCCACTCCCTCACTGGGAGCGTCAGCCTGACTATCTGCTGCTTCTGCCATGGTTAGTGCCTCCTCTGGACAGGCTCCAACCCAATGCAGACTTTGGGCAGTCAATTTGGCCCTCTTGTCTCTGTGTTTTGGGCACTGCGCTGTCTTGTGGCCTGTCTCACCATATGAAAAGCACCTCCAGTCTCCCTGTTCACCAGGGCCTGGTTGAGTAGCTCCCTTGGATGATCTGTTTTCTGGGGCTCCCTTCTGAGAGTCCTGTTGGAGCCTCCCCCACAGGTCCCCCTTCCGGCCCCCTTCCCCCTTCAGACCTAGCCCATGACCCGACCAGCTGGCCACAAACTCATCAGCCAGCCTGCAGGTACTGCGTAGGTCCTTGGGTTTCCGGTCCATCAGCCACCGCCTCAGGTCGGGGAAACAAATGTTATATAACTGCTCCAGGCCCAGCAGTTCCCCCACTTCTTCCCTGGTTGCGTTTCCAGCCAAGCCAGTCCATTTCCAGAGGTACTCCTTTATCAATGTGCTGGTTTCCAGGTAGGTCACCCCTGGCTCTTTCTGCACAGATCGTAGTTTCTCCCAGTACGCCTCAGGGATCAGCTGAAACTTTGGCAGCGGAGCTTGCTTGAACTGCTCATAATCTCCAGTTTCCGCTCCCTCCATCTGACCGAGTACCTCCATCACTTTTGGACCCAGAAGAGGGGTCAGATACCGCAGCCGGTCTGTGAGATTCACCTGATGCATATTACATGTTTTCTCAAAGATGGTGAGGTAGATATCAATGCCCCCTCCCTCCTCAAAGGGACCCATCAACTTAGTACTTTGGGGTCCAGCAGGAAGGGGCTCTCGGACTCTGCCCTCACTGTTCATTGGACCCCCCTCTGGGCTCCTAAGTCTGGCCAGCTCCAGCTCATGTTGTCTCTCTTTCTCTTTCTCTGCCATCTCCAGCTGTTTAATTTCTAACTCAAATTGGCGTTGTCTTGCTTTATCCTGTAACTCCTGTAGTCTCAGCTCCAGTTCCAGCCGCCTTATTTCTGAGGGGGAACTGAACTGTGAGCGCCCCCTAGGGATTGGGGATTGCTGCTGAGAAGGCCCCCGGCTGCAGCTCCCTGCTCCTCTGGGCACCTCCTCTGGGACAGGCTGGCGTCGCCTGTGCCCTTCTCTGGCTGGGGTTTGTTGTTGGGGCAGGTCAGGGCTGCTACTGCTGCTACTTCTGAGCTCCCTGGAGGCTCCCACCATTGAGGGGTCTCTCTCTCTGCCCCCATCGCTCTCTTCCAGCTGGGCAATGAGCTGCCTCTTGGTGAGCCTGCTGACTTTTAATCCTCGAGACTTACTAATGTTCACTAGTTGTTGTTTTAACAACCACTTGTAATCCATGTTGTACTGTTATCACCAGCAGTAAGTGAGACCAACGTCTCTCTCAGTGAATCCAGCTCTCAGGATCAGGTTTCAGCAAGCACACCTGCGTCCACTTCCCTCATCGTCCAATCAGGTGCAGGGCATTTGCATGTTCACTGCTCTCTCCATCAGTCTCCCAGCCGAAGGATGTTTCCACAGAGTGGGCCTCCGATTGGCTCCCTCCCTGCCTCCCAATTCAAATCCAAGGCACGGATCCTTCCAGGGACTGACCAGACCACCCTGGAGGAAACCCCTCTCTTGGTCAGGGATGCAGGTCTTTGAGCAATACCCCAGCTGTGTCTGGGCTGGGCAGCTTCATCAAATGAGCCCCAGGAGCCTGCTGATCCACAAAGCTCCTTGGGTCTGTCCAGACACACACTGTCCTTCTGAAGGGACCAACGTTACCCCTTCCTGCTGCCCCCTGTTGCCAGCACTGCACTGGATAGTCACTCACTGTGGGGTCTCACTGTAGGGTGTCCCGTCGCTGCCACCAAGATGTCACGGAGAACTCAGAAAAGCCTCTTGGATCCCGTCTGTTCACAGCCCACCAGAGATTCTGCTATGGTGGAGCTTTCTCCCATTCACCAGGGTCTCCACGCTACCTGTAGCCAGCTTCCCAAATCCAGGCCCAGAGAGTCCGATCCTTGCTTTGTCTGGTCTCACTTGGGGGGGGGGTTCCTCCCCCTACGAGGGTCCCAGCCGTCCCAGTCAGCAGTGACACTCAGCCAGTGTAGCAGTCAGAGGGTTTATTAGCAATCCACTTAGCACAGCAGCTAGGACAGTTGGCTCTCAGATCACCTAGGAGGGCAGATAGTAAACCCCCAGGACAAGCCCCGGAGGTCCTGCCCCTCTGACCTCCGTCTTCCTTCTCCCCTCTCCTCCCTTTGTTCTTCTCTCTATCCAGCTGCCCTGCCCCTGGTCTAAACCGGTCACAACCTGTCACCCCCAGGGGGTCCAGGTACGGTCGCACTAAAGCCTCTTCCCCCCTAGTGGTACCTATAGTTATCACACCCCCATGTCCCATCACCAGAATACCATCACCAAAGAACAGGAACAGAAAAGAAGAACCACAATAACCCAAGAGGTTTTCTTACTTCATCACACAAGCAAACAGAACAGTTTAATAGATGCAGCTCTATCTATCTCTCTATCTATCTATCTTCTTAAAGCAACATTTTCTTGTCTCTAAAAAGAAACTGTATTCAGAGGCAGAAATAAAATCTGTGGTATGTTTACAATGCTTGTGCTCCCAACATTAGCAAGGGAAATACTTTAGTTAAATTTAAATAAGCCTCAGCCATTCTTCTGTGGTTTACTTCAGCTGTATGTTGCATGTCCCTAAAGAGGCTGCTTTATTTACAGTTATGTAGAAAGATCTTCTCTGTGATCCTTCTCTGCAAAACCAGCTGTATCATTTAATTAGGGATGGGGGCAATGTGCTTAGTGTATATGTCTTTCCTCTCAGTAAAAGATACGAATCACCTACCCTGGTCTTGGCAGACTAGCAGGCAGCTGAAGAGCTGTACAGATACATTTAATAAGAACCATGAATAACAGACCACTTTTTTTGTTGTTTTTTCGGGTTACATATTTTTAAGGCCATTGGATGCAAATTCTGTTAGGATTCTGAAGCATTCAAACAGTTGCCTCTGAGATAAGGCCTGGGTCAAGAAGAGAGATTATACAATGTGTATATGTGGTACTAGTTACCTTGCAAGATGGTAGAGCTGCATCTATAAAACTGTTTTGTTTGCTTGGAAAGGTATTAGAGTTATTGTGAAATTCATATTTTTTGCACAAGTTCAAATCCTGTGATTTTTCCTGGATGATAATTTCCCCTGGAGGATGATGATGGATCATGAGTGTATGGCATACTGTGAAATTCCAAAGGGGTAGTCATGTTACTCTAGGTCAGCAAAACAAACTAGGACTCCTGTAGCACTTTTAAAGACTGACAAATTTATTTATCACACTAGCTTTTTGTGGAGAAAAATCCCACTTTGTCAGATGTTTTGAAAATGGGGGAGCCTATAGGATGGGAGGAAACTAAATGCAAGGAAGTGTAAGTCATAGTGTAGGTCCTATGTTCTTGTAAGGTGATGATGAAGCTGAGCAATTTCTAGATGAGCTCAGGCAGCCGGCAGGCAGTGGGGAAGGGGCCCAATATGGGTTGGGGAACCAGCAGGGAACTAGCTCAGCTGCATCCAGGGGTTTAAATATAATGGGAGAGCCCCAGAATACTCCCACATGGCTGGGCCCCCTGCTGCAGTGGTGGGCCGCCCCAGACCTCAGCTCCTGCCCCCTCATATGCCAGTGCCCTACCCCCTGCCCCCAATACTCCCCCCACACAAGATGGGCCACCCCAGAACTTACCAGCAGTGGAACAGCTGGGGGGGGCAGTAGGCCTCAGGTTGGGTTGGTGGTGCAGCTGGGGAGGAGGCAGTGGGCCCCAGGTTGGGGCAGGTCTGGAAGGGGACAGGTTTTGGACAGAGCCTGAATCCTACCCAGCAACATCCCTGACCCCGGTCCCTACAACTGTCTTCCAGAATGCAGTGGAATGCCTTTCGGGGGCCTGCTATTTTTAAGGGCCCAGCATCAAGCCCTTAAAAATAGGAAACAGAAACAGAATGATGTGTTCTGCTGCCTGCTATTCTTAAATGGTGGGGCCCAGAACACAGTGTTCCAGGTCAATTTTCTTTTTTTAAGGGCCCCACAATACTGAGTCCCTAAAATAGTGGGCCCTGGAACAGCATTCCAGTGCATTCTGGCTTACTTTAACCCCTGGTTGCATCATCACCTTACAGGAAACATTACGCTAAGGGCTTTAGTCGACTGCAACCTCCTTAAGTTGACTTAAGGAAAGCCCAGGCTATGTTTCCCATTTACTAAGTCAATTTAAGCATTTGGTAAAGTCAACTTAATAACACTCATTTTTTAAGTGGACTTAATTTTTTAAGAAGACTTTATTAAATCAGCTTAAACTAATGTAGCCTGGGATTTGGTTTAAGTCAACTTAATTGGCATCCAGGCCATGTGGTAACCAGGAAGTGCTGGGCCTGGCCAATCCCAGGGCAGGACAAAATCCTGGGCATCTTGTTCTAAAACAGAACTAGCCAGGACTCCAGCTCTGTTGGAGACATGGCATAGGACAGAAGCAGGAGGCCAGAAAGCAAGGCCCATCTTGGACCCACCAGGAGATATCAGATCTCCTGGCTATTTGGGAACATAAGTCTATACACTCTTCGCTTCAGGGCAGCTAGTGGAAGTGGGAGGTGTCTAGGAGCATCTTGGAGGCCCTGGTGGAGAAGGGCCACGCCCATAATGCCCAACATGTATGGATCAAGGTGACAGACCTTTGTAAGTGCTACGAAGGGATGCGGGAGGCCATGCAGTGGTGGGGAGCAGCCAGTACCACCTGTCCTTATTACAGGGAGTTACATTGCTTCCTCGTCCAGGAGGCTGACACTGAGCCAGCCTGCATCCTCAGCTCTGCCAAGTCCCCCTCCCTCAACAAGGACCAGAAGGAGGACTCAGTGGATGAGGGTGTGGTGCTCAGCCAGGGGGAGGCCAACTCCCAGGCACAGGGCACCGTGCTGGCCTCAGGCCGTACCACCCTGGTGCTGTTTGCTGCCCTGACACCAACCTCAAGGACAAAGGGGCAGGGTCCCACGACTGTATAAGTCCCAGGCAAGGAGACATCATACCATACCATACCCACCACCCTGACCCTCTTCCCATATATGGAGTTGTTTTTTCCCAAAGTGTTAGGAAGACTAGTTTAAACCAGGAAACAAGCTGCCTCTGTATATAAGCAATTGCCATGCTACTTCCAGTTTGAAGCTGATACTGTTTTGTTCAGTGTTCCCAGTACTGGTACTGTAAATAAACCTCTTCAGTGTTGTCTGTATTGCCTGATCCTTCTTGGAGGGACCTTTCCAGACTTACAATACTGAGACCTTGGTGGGAGGGGCCACATTGCCCACATCAAAGAGGAGGTCTTATTCATCCTTGAAAATCCCAAAGTCCAAGTTTAGGTTCGCTGCCATCTAGCTAAGTAGGTCCTGTTGGGTGTGGGGATCATCCCTATATGCCAGCAGTCTCCAGTACGTAGTCTCATTCAGCAAGGAGGATGAGGGGACCCAAGATCTGCACTGAATGATGCCTGAGTCAGGTTCCTCGTTCAAGGTCTCTGATCGGGAGTTTCCCACCAAGGGTGGTACCCAGGGACTTGGGGACTCGGTTTTGTCCTCCAAGGGCAAGTCTGTCAGGCTGCTGGGCCATTCATGGAGGGGCCATGGTGCCTCATTGCGGCATGTTGGTGAACGTCCCCTGTCCATATGGGGGAAGTCAGTGCCATGCTGGTGGTTGTGTGATGGACTCCAGGGCCTTACCAGTGCTAATGGGGTCAGCGAGGACGGGATCGGTGTTGGAGGCATCCTCACTGAGGATACCACTGGGAAGTCTCATCACGTTGGGTTCAGAGATTGCTTACGGCAACATTTCCTGGTGGGTTTGGAAGTAATTTTAGTCAGTGCCAGGGTTGGAGGGCAAGGACGGTACTGAGACTCAGCACCAGAGGATTGGGAAGAGCTGGAGTTGAATCTTGCTCACCTTGATCTCTGTGAGCATGCTACTGAAGGCTCACATAGAGAGTCAGGGGAAGAGGCTGCGATGGAGACCCCAGACAAGCCTCCTGGATCCCCTCTGTCCACAGCCAGTCAGGTCTCTGCCATGGTGGAGTCTCCTCCCGTCCAGCACCTCGGGTCTCCACGCTCCGTGCAGCCAGCCCCCAACTCCAGGCTCAGAGGGTCAGATCCTTGCTCTGTCCGGTCTCCCTTGGAGGGGATTTCCTCCCCCCAGGAGGGTCCCAATCATTCCAATCAGCAGCGACTCTCAGCCAGTGTGGCAATTGGAGGGTTTATTAGCAAACCAGTTCATACAACAGCAAGGACAGTTGGTATCAGCATCCTCAGAACAACCACATGTGAAACCCCCAGGGGATTAGGGCTACACCCCAGAGCAGGGTCCTGTCTCTTGGACCCCCATTTTCCCTCTTCTCCCTCCTTCCCCCCGGTCCTTTGTTCCCCTCCTAGCTCTGCCCACCTCTCCGCCCCCTGGCCCAACCAGTTGAATCCAGTGTGACCAGCGGGGGGGGGGGGGTCCCAGGTACAGGCTCCTAAACACTACCCCCTTGCCCCCTAGTGACTCTACCTCATATCACCCACCCGTGTCCCATCACCCAAATAGAAAAGATAGAGGATCAACACCCGTGTCTTCCCTGACTAATCTAGCAGAGGGTTCCCACTTCTCCACACCTCTCCCCCTTTGGAGACTGAACTGAGCGGGGTCACCTCAACCGGTGACCTGGGGAAGTTCTGGCCCCCCTCTCCAGGACAGGGCATCTGTATCACGTTCGCACTCCCCTTAACATGGATCACCTCCATATCGTAATCCTGGAGAATTAACCCCCACCTCGTCAGCTTGGCATTAGCACCCTTCATCTGTTGTAACCAAGTTAGCGGAGAGTGATCTGTGTACACTGTGAAATGGCGGCCCAACAGGTAAGGCTGCAATCTCCTAAGAGCCCAGACCATGGCCAGGCACTCCTTTTTCGATGACCGCATAATTTTGCTCCCGGGGCAACAACTTCCTGCTCAGATATGCAACTGGATGTTTCACTCCTTCGTCATTGGCTTGCATCAGGACCACTCCTAGACCAGTGTCTGAGGCGTCGGTGAACACTGCGAACAGTTTGTCGAAATCGGGGTTCACCAGGATCGGGTCCTGAGTCAATGTCTTCTTTAGGGTATCAAAAGCCTGCTGGCACGACTCTGTCCAAACCACTTTGTCTGATCTCCCTTTCTTACAGAGCTCAGTGATAGGTGCAGCTATAGTGCTGAAGTGAGGCACAAACCTTCTGTAGTATCCAGCCATCCCAATAAAGGCCTGGACCTGTTTCTTAGCTTGGGGGACAGGCCAGTCTCTGACTACTTCCACCTTGGCTGGCTCAGGTTTCAGGTGCCCACTTCCCACCTTGTGGCCCAAATAAGTGACCTCAGCCATCCCCACCTTACATTTCTCTGCTTTCACTGTCAGCCCTGCCTCTTTCAGTCGTTCCAGGACTCTCTTCACTTGGGATACGTGGTCTTCCCAGGTCTGACTAAAGATGCATATGTCATCAATGTAGGCTAGAGCAAAGTCCTCCATCCCCTTCAGTAATTGATCCACCAAGCGCTGAAAGGTGGCAGGCGCCCCCTTGAGACCGAAAGGTAGGACTAGGAATTCAAACAGCCCAATAGGTGTGATGAAAGCTGACTTCTGTCTATCCTTGGGGCCCAGTGGTATCTGCCAATAGCTTTTGGTGAGATCCATAGTGGTGACATACCAGGCCGCCCCCAACTTGTCTAGAATCTCATCCGTTCGAGGCATGGGGTACGCATCCGACACTGTGACGGCATTTAGTTTGTGATAGTCCACACAGAACCGGATCGAGCCATCATTCTTGGGTACCAGAACCACGGGGGAAGCCCATGGACTGTTGGATGGTTGAATGACTCCCAAGGCCAACATGTCCTGAACCTCCCTCTCTATACATCTCGGGCAACCTTCCCAGTGATTCTAAATGAGGAACATTTTATGGGGGCCGTCATCCCGGTCTCTATGCGGTGTATAGCCAGGTTAGTGAGTCCCGGCTGGTTAGAGAACAGTGACTTGTAGGATTCCAGCACCGTGCTAATCTCATCCCTTTGCGCTAGTGTCAGTCGGTTGGACAGGGGTATCGAAATCAGCGGTGATTCATTCTCCATCCCAGTGGTGGGGCTTATCAAGGGGTCTTCTCCAGGACCCTCCCATTGCCCACATACAGGCAGTACCAGCCCCTCTCAGTCAAAGTACGGTTTCATCATGTTGACCCCTTTGTTTGTGTGTCCGACTGGATAGTTCCACCACATAGCTCACGTCGCTCAGTTGTTTGACGACCTTGAAGCGTCCCTCCCAGGCAGCTTGTAGCTTGTTCCTTCGCACTGGGATAAGAACCATCACCTGATCCCCAACCCCATAGGATCGGGCCCGGGCGTTGGGATCATACCAAACTTTCTGCTTTCTCTGGGCCTGTGTTACATTCTCCCAGGCCAAGCCCATAAGTTCAATGAGTTTCTCCCGGAAAGCTAGCACGTACTCCACCACTGACTCCCCAGTGGGAGATGCCTTCCCCTCCCATTCATCTCTGACCAAGTCCAGAGGACCCCGGACTCTTCTCCCGTACAGCAGTTCGAACGGAGAGAAGCCGGTGGACTCCTGAGGCACCTCCCAGTATGCAAACAGCAGGTGGGGTAAGTATTTGTCCCAGTCCTGCGGGTATTGGGCCATAAAAGTCTTCAGCATCTGTTTCAGAGTCCCGTTGAACCTTTCCACCAGCCCATTAGTCTGAGGATGGTAAGCTGATGCCCAGGTGTCCTGGACCCCGCACTTCTCCCATAGCCACTGCATGGGGGCTGACATAAAGTTAGATCCCTGGTCTGTGAGGACCTCTTTTGGGAACCCCACCCTGCTGAAAATGGCTATCAGAGCATCTGCCATTTTGTCAGCTTCTATAGACGCTAGGGGGATGGCCTCCGGGTACCGGGTAGCAAAGTCTACCACCACTAAAATATATTTTTTCCCTGACCAGGTGGCCTTGCCTAGTGGCCCAACTATGTCCATTGCCACCTTCTGAAAAGGCTCTTCTATGACAGGTAGGGGCCTCAGTTTGACTTTACCCTTGTCTCGGGCCTTCCCCACCCTCTGACAAGAGTCACATGACTGGCAATATCTCTTGACTGCATCAAAAATTCCCGGCCAGTAAAAGTTCTGCAACAACCGCTGTTCAGTGCGTTTAATTCCCTGGTGTCCCGAGAGCGGAATATCATGGGCCAAGTATAACAGTCGGTGACAATATCTGTGTGGGACCACCAGTTGTAGCCGGACCTCCCACGGCTCCGTTCTCACCACTGGGGTCCACTCCCGGTATAAGAACCCCTTCTCCCACAGGAATTTTTCCTTGTGGCCTTCTGTAAGATGTTGCTCGGCCTCGAGGTCAGCAAGGGCCCTCAGCCTTGCTAGCGAGGTGTCCCCCTGCAGGGCCTTCTGAAACTCGACCATTGGGGATGTGGTTGAAATCTGTTTCCCATCCAGAATGGGACCTTCCTCCTCGCATCTTCCCGGCCCCAGCAGTCTCCTTCCTCTTTCCCCGACATCCCCCAAGGTTGTCTCTGGGACCCTAGCTTCCAGTAGCCCCTGGCGGCTCCGGCTCCTGGTAATGACCAACGTATTCTGGCAACCATCAGGCCACTCTACAAGTTCTCGCCCCGTCAGCGCCTCGGCCGGCAAGCGATCGTGCGCCCCCATTTCATAGAATCATAGGGTTGGAAGGGACCCCACAAGGTCATCTAGTCCAACCCCCTGCCAAAAAAAGCAGGACCACTCCCATTAGATCATCCCAGTCAGTGTTTTGTCCAGCTGGGACTTGAACACCTCCAGAGATGGAGATTCCACCACCTCCCTAGGCAACTTATTCCAATGCTTCACCACTCGCCTAGTAAGGAAGTTTTTCCTAATATCCAGCCTGGACCGCCCCAGCTGTAACTTGAAGCCATTGCTTCTCGTTCTGCCCTCTGTTACTACCGAGAACAGTCGAGCTCCCTCCTCCTTGGAGCAACCCTTCAAGTAGTTGAAGGTTGCTATCAAATCCCCCCTCAGTCTTCTCTTCTGCAGGCTAAATAAGCCTAGTTCCTTCAGTCTTTCTTCATAGGGCTTGTGCTCCAGCCCTTTGATCATTTTGGTTGCCCTCCTCTGGACTCTCTCTAATTTGTCCATGTCCTTTTTGTAGTGGGGAGCCCAAAACTGGACTGTTAACCCTTTCACAACAACATTACTGTTACAGATCTTGGGGTCCCAATTCCCACGGCATAGGGCGCACACCTTTGCCATCAAAATGGAAACCTGGGATTTATGCTTAAGTTGGGGATACAATGGCACTTGAGGTGTACTGGGCTTATTTAACAAATTCAACTGGGATTTTAAATCTTAAACTGAGTTTGCAGCTTCTCCTGGGAGTCCTTTAGACTCCTGACAACTGATTTCTGGCACCTTTTAGACATTTTTTATACCAATTAAGATACATATTTCACTGTTTTGTGGGGGTTCTGCCCCCTTAATTCTTTTTTTAAACCTCAAGCAAATAAACAATCTTATCTGGATCAAAAGTTTTCTCCAAAAATACAGCTTTAAATGATTATCTCTGGTATACCAATTCCATTTAAATAAAAACAAACAAAAATCAGGCCCATAATGGGTATACATATAGTACCTTGGAGTACCCAAAGGGGTGGAAACAATTTTGATTCTGCCTCTTCCCATTGTCCTCAGACCACTCGCTTCACAATTACAACATATGCTTCCTGCTGGAGCATGAACTGTCCGCTGCCTCCCTTGCTATCAAGACACCACCAGTCATGGACGTTAAGCTCTGAAGCAAAGAACAGCCAGCTCTGGTCAGCAGAGGGAAATACAAATGGAACACAATCAGGCATTCATCTCTCATGCACACATACGAAAAATTAAACACAAAAATCAGGAACTTTTAACCAGGAAGCACTGCTCCTACCAGAGTCGTCTAAACAGAACCCGGGCAATTTTCTTCAGACAGGGAGCCCTGCTCCAAACAGAGTTGACTAAACACAGAACCCAGGTACCTCTTATTCAAACCAGATCAGAGAGTTCTAATAACCTACAAAGGACCCTAGCCAAGGCATCCTTCCCAGAGCTGTTGATGCTGCACTCAGACAAATATGTCTGGTATGCAGACTACTGGATGCTCCTTCAGCCTCTCCCTGTCCACCCACCGAGGAGTCCATCTGCGATCAAGGGTCGCAAGTGGAGGCGCCTTCCTAGACACTGTCGATGGGTGGCAGGGAGCAAAGCAGCTAGGGCAAGCACCAGGTAGTTGCCATCCAAGTTCCCAGTTTTCAGCACCAAAACTGTCAAAGAAAAACACAACAGTTAACCCAGCTTGAGAGCAGAATCAATGGATAACAGCTTTATTATGTATAAGTAAAAGAAAACACCAGTGAGGAGAGCAGTGGGTGCTGGTCTCCACCCCTGTGATATATTACAGAAACTTTTATAGCTTGTCAGCAATATTAACATATATGCATATACATAAGGTAACAGTAATAAGATCTAACATTTTCTTATTGGTACAATCTAACATTATTCCATAAAAGGGAACAAGGTCAGGAGGGGTAAGAATCTCACATAGCAAAATACTAACACTAGGATTAAGGCAGTTTGTATCAGTATGATAAGGCAGGATTGTTATGTGTCAAGGATATTTGGTGTCTGAAACAAGGGGGGCGGGTACAGAGAGGCACCAGTTAAAATCCCTCAAGCTTGAACTTTATCAAAGTGTCCCTAATGACATTCCATTTATCTTTGAGTGCATTCTTTTATAAACCCCCCCCCCCAGCTCACTAAGCCATCTGTGTCTCAACACTGTCAGGTCTCGGGTACAAAATTCTTCCACATAATTTTTGTTGACCAGTCTCCTTTGATGATCTTCATGACAGGGTCTTTGATTGTCTACAACATCTCTTCAGCCAGATCATTTGCCTGAGGATTGCATGGCACACATCTTGAATGAGGTTGCTTTTGGTGGTCTTTGACCTCAGCAAAAGGAGAAATAATTCCATTATCACACATAATAGTATCCAGTGACTGTTGAGTCATAAGAACTTGATGCAGAGAAGTGATCACTGCAATAGTAGTTCTAAGCAGTTGGCATGAAACTCCATCATTGCATTTGTGGTGGAAGCTGAGTAATACAAAAAAAAAAAAAATAAATAAAAACAAAAACAAACAAACCCTCCCCCCAAAAACAAAACAAAACAAAAAGTTTGAAGTTCCTCTTTGTATTGTGGTTCATGAATTCCCTATACTTTGTTTTCTGTTGGATGGATACCTATCTTCATTAGGGTGCAGGAAAGTTAGGTGTTGTATTAGTGTGCTGATAAACATCTGTTATCACTCACAGTACGCAGCAAGAATTAACTTTTATACTTTGTGTGTCAGAGAAAGTAAAACACAGGAACAGCCCACTAGCAGGGAGGGAACTTCACTGATTGAGCCTGAAGCGCAGACCTACTAGACCTAAAGAACTGGTGAACATTGAGGACAGCGCCCCATGATTGTACACCCTCCACATCAAAATGTTCCTCTATTTGAAAATAAAATCTTTTCACAGTTCCAGTCACAAGCTTGCAGGGCTGGAGCTACAGTGAGTTAGCTCTGGGTTAGGGTTTTAGAAATGAAAGGTTCCTGGCACATTTGCTCCCTTTTAGCACCGAGAAATACAGACCTGAGTGAATGAACATCTCTTGCTTTTCTCTGCTCAGGTTATAATCAACCTCCTCATACATAGCATCAAAGAAGGGATACAAGGGTCTCCTGGAACTGAAAACGAAGGGCAGCGTTTGTGGAAGAGCTAGCTGGTAACTAGTAATTCTGGCAGTATATTTCTCAGAGCCCTTAGGGATAAAAAAACACAGCATGGAGGCTGACTATTAAGCAGACTGGCTTCTGGGGCTATCACAGTGTAAGGCAGGGGCCTTGCAGCTTACAAACCCCATGGTCAGAAGGTCTAGGACAGTGGGTCCTACCCAGCGATGGGAGTCTGGAGGCTTGAGGCTTGACTGGGCTTTCCCGGAATGGACCACAGGGGAAAGAAGTGCAGTTTCCCTGGTACTGGGGCACTCCCTAGCTAGCATCATCTCCAGATTTCATAGGTGGGCTCCTCATTTCTAGAAAGTTAATAAAATACTAAATGAAAGCGAGAAGTTAACCGGCACTCTCAACCCCCTCCTGGCCCGGTAATGCCCTCACTGGCACCCTGCTACTGCCAAGGTATTTCACACGGAGACACCAAGCATGACCCACCTCTGCGCTGTGCCCTGGCACTTTGCATCTGTGCACCCAGAACGATTAACACCAGGATGAGCAGGACCCCCAGGATAATCCAGATGATGATGGGCACCATGATTCTCCCACTGTTGGTCAGAGGACTGTGGGGAGGAGCTGAGTGGAAATGAACATACAAAATGAGATTATTCTCTGAGAGGCAGAGGGTGCTGGGGAGGTCTCCAGTCACCCATTTAATGGCCCAGGACAGCAGGGTAGTGGACTGGGACACAGTATGTGCCTATGAGGCACCTCACCGGCTGCTGTTGATATCATGAGCCTGGCCCTGGCCTGTCAGCTGGAACCAGCAGACAGGAATCATCCCCTCAGCACTGCCTGCAGTGCCCACCCCTGTGTCTTTCCCCACAGATTTCACAGGGTGTGGAGAGGAGCTCCTTCCCTCAGGCTGCAGCTCATCTCTGTGACCCCCACACCAGAATTTAACCCTCTATGGGAGGAGGGGATGGTTTTCCTTTTCTAGTCACTGATGCTTTAGAATCTGTTACACCTGGAAAGGAAATGAAAGAGAGTTGGAGTCCATAGCAAGCAGGAAGTGATGTGTTTGTTATGGGGATATAAAATATATAGCTAAAAACCAACAACCCCCCCCCCAAGAATTAAACAATATAAATTGTAGAAGTTTAAGTGGTTAATCACTATGTTATTTCACCCCCTAGAAAGGCTAAGAGGAGCACCCAGGAGCTGGATGGGGCTGTGACGTGCCGTTAGCCATGTATACCCTTATACTGGGAATTATGTATCATTCATGTTCACTCTTATAGTGTAATTATGTACTGTCTAATACAGTGGCTCCCAATCTTTTTTCTTTAGGGGCACACCTTGATACCACTAACTACTTCAAAGCATACCACCATTAACTCATGAATATTCAAACAAAATCATGAGTATTCATGAGCCACAGCACACTGGTAGGGAAATGCTGCTATATGTGGGAAGGTGGGGGTAGAAAGGCAGTGGTGGCAAGAGAGTGGAGGGTAAGGGAGGCTGGTGTGGCTATGTGGGGTGGCAGGAGAGACCGTGGGGCAGAGAGAAGGGAAGGGTGGCAAAAGGAGTGTGAAGGTGGCCATGTGGGGAGCAGGGCAGGGCATGGCAGGGTGGGGATCAGGACAGCAGTGGCAAAAGTGGAGAGGAGGATGGAGAGCAGGGGTAGATATGTGGGGTGGCAGGGGGAACAAGGGGAACAGGAGATCAGGGAAGTGGACATCATGCAGTGCCCCCTTCACTCTGGCAGCCACACCACTCTCAGCACCCTCCACTGCCAGCAGCACCCCCCATTCCCACAGAGATCACTTCCCCTCGACACCCACTTCCTCAGCAGCTCCAGGAATAAATCAATTCAATGACATTATCTTATGCCAGAAGCTCTGTCGCTCCTGCCACTCCCCCACCGATCCCCCAAATCTCCCAGCTCCTTGGAGTGGCTCCCACCCCCAACAGGCCCCTCCCCTCCACCAGCTCCCTGCTCCCCACTGTGGACCCATCCCTCTGATGCCCCCTCCAGCCATGGTACCTACAGCCTCAGTGTGCACTCCCCTCTGGTGACCCTTCCCACTCCCATGGTGCCGCACTGACCCCACCAGTCCCCACACCAGCTTCATAGGGGCCCCCATCAGATCCTCCCCCCAGCTTCACCAGCACCCTGCCGAAGCCCCAGAACCCCAATCAGAACCAGATCCCACTATCACCAGCTACCCCAGATCCCATGGCACCAGCACACTGTGGTCCTACCTGGGGCTGGATCTTGATGGCGGACCAGATCACCACCCAAGGCAGACACGGCTGCCACCACCAGTGGCCCAAGGAGCCTGGCTCTGGCTAGATCCCATCACCTCTGCTGGCAACCCTGACCAGGGCTGTAGTCAGCCACCACCCCAGGAATCCCTTGCTGGGGCTGTATCCTGAATCTGCTGCTGGTGACCACGGGACCATGGCTTCCACAAGACCCTGCTAGCAACCCCAGCCAGAACCAGATCCCACCTCCGCTGCCAGCGGCTTCAGGAGCCTAGCCGGGGCTGGGTCAGATCAGCAGTAGATCTGGGCCCTGCCTGGAGCCTCTCCCACCACCGTTGATGGTCCCATCTCCCTGGCCTGGGCCAGACCACAGCTGCAGCTCTAGGACTTTGAGCAGGGTGAACCCTGCTGCTGTTAATGGCTGCTCTCTGCTTCCCCACTGATGCAGGAGTGGGTCCCTGATGGGATTGTCACCAGGGCAGTCCTGGTTCCTAGACAGGGGCTCCTCATGCCTCAGTGGGTCCCTCACTAGCCCTCGCCCCACCATGTGTTTCACAGGGCCCTCCCACTGTCCCTATTTCCCCCTTGTGGGGGCTCCACCAGTCACCCAATGCCCCCCCAACCCTGTTTACCCCCCCCCCTTTCCCCACTTACTGGCAGCCAGGAGATGCAAACTGCATGTGCAGCACATTCTCTTCCCACCCTGCACAGTGCACGTTGCTGGACTACACAGGAAAGGACATTTAAAATAAACCCAGCCCAGCGAGATGTCACAGCATGCTTAAAATTATGTGCTGTCCTAGCCTCCCCAGGAAAATTATATCTGCAAATCCAGTGGCAGTGCTCTGCCCAAAGACCTACCTCCCCCATCTTCCACTAGCATGATTTGTGGGCCAAGGCATTGGATCAACTGGAGCCAGGGCCTCCTGGACAGATGCCCCTCTGGCCTGTATGTGGGAAGGCTGGGTGTCTGGGCCCTTCTTTGATACAGAGTGGTGGAGTGTAGGAAAGAGATAAATTTAGCACCTGTTTGAATAATAGCTACTATGGTGATGTTGTTACTATAGGCAAGCGCTGCTGTTCTGAAAATGGGATTCTAGTTAAAAATTATATTATCTTTTTTGTTTTTTTCCTGTCTAACTTCCCTCCTGCATAAAGCAAGGTGTCTCGTGGCACTTAAAGGCTAACAGATTTAGTTACCACATGAGCTTTTGTGGGAGAAAATCCCACTTTGTCAGATGCTTTGAAGAGGGACAACTTACAGAATGGGATGAAAATAAATGCAGGGGAGTATAAGACAGGGGATCAGGTCATACTGCAACAGCAAATCAGAGCATTTATAAGGATTCAAACTCTAGGAAAAAGCACATAGAGGGAGGGTGAAGGCAAATTACCTGTTATAATGTGGAAAGAATCCATAGTTACAATTAAGTCCATTTTTCACCAGGAGCATTGCTACCCTGGGAAAGGACCCAGGGCACCAGCCCAGGCCCTGCCTCCTACCCAGAGGCCACAACCCTGGCCTCAGTGCTGGGGCTGGGAGAGGCAGCCGTGGCTGCAGGTGGCTAGGTCCCGGATCTCCAGCCCGATTGGGCCAGAGACTGGGAGATGCAGGGCCCCACCAGACCCCGGGCACTGGCGCCAAGGTTCAGGAAACGGGCCCTGTGTGCCTGGCACCAGTGACACCCCTGGCTTTCACACAATCTAATTTGCATATTTGTTGAATTTCGTCTGTTTCTCTTTGGAGTCTTGATGTCCCATTGATTTTTCTTGAGTACCATTGTTAACAAATCATCAGTGAAGTGATTAGGAACATGGAAGTGCTCAGCATCTTGTGTGCGTGTGTGTGTTGTGATTTCTGATGTCGGTTTTGTGCCCATTTATTCTTCTGCTTGGATGGCAACATTGTTTATCACCTACTCCCCCCTCTTCTCTGCTTGTTAAGGATTGTGAAGTAATTTCTGTTGTAGAAAATAATGAAGGTAGAGCATCTGCACAATATATGCAAAAGCTTTAAACAGTAACCACAGGTGGGGACAATTATATGAGCTATACAGTCATCAATATTATTTTATAGGTGTTAATGTCACCATATAAGTGTCAATGAAAAGTTGTAAGTCATGTGTGTATATCCATACTGTTTTGGATCAAAGAATTGCAAGGCAGCCCCTCTTCAGTCACTTGAGATGCTGGGAGGAATGAGCAAGCAATAAAGGGCAATGTTTGGGCCAATCTGTTTCTGTGACAACCTGTTTATCTAACATCAAACAACAGGGGGTGCTTGTGTCTCTGCCTTCCATTTCCTGATGTTTTCCTGCTCCCTAACACTGTCTTACTATTCCCTCTCACTGGCAATATCTACACTCGGGGGCTCTTTGAAGTTGAATTAACAAGGTTGACTATATGTCAACCTTGTTAAGTAAACTTCAGGGTATGTCTACGCTAGAGACCATTCCAAAGGGGCAGATGTGTTAGTCTAGTAAAGCAAAAAAAGCAAGGAGTCTCGTGGCACTTAAAGACTAACAGGTTTATTTGTCACATGAGCTTTCATGGGAGAATCTCCCACTAAGTGGGCCTTTCTCCCACTTAAGCTCATGCAATAAAAAAAGCTGTTAGTCTTTAAGGCTATGTTCACACCTAAGCTGTTATTTTGAAATAAAATCCTTATTTCAAAATAAGTTAATTTGAATTAAGGGAAGCCTTCAAAGCGAAATAGCATGCCCTGTGTGTGGACGTACTATTTTGCTGTAGGAGAGGGGCTACGTGGGAGGTGTGGAAACATGGCCAGCTTGCTGGGCCATGTTGCCAGCCATGTTGGCTGCCATTTTGCCACCCAATCGCATAAAAGCAGGAACTGACCTCCCCTTCTTGTCCATTGTGACTCCCAGGAGCTTGCGAGAGAGATGGCTATGGATGGTCCCCGGATCCCATACCATCCTCGATCACTTGGTAGCCCTGCTGCTAGCCTGCGGGGTGCTGCCTTGCTGTAGCTCACACTCTCTCCTGAGGCCAATGAGCCTGGGGATGAGCCCTGGACCACTGTCTCAGTGGCCCCGACAGCAGCAATAGCTCCCCGTCCCCCTTCTGTGCCACAGCACAAATGGGCAGTGGGCACCAGCACGAACTGGTGGGAGCGGGTTGTCCTGAATACCTGGACCAATGAGCAGTAGAGAAGGAACTTGCAGGTGAGCAGGGAGACCTTCGCCCACCTCGTTGCCAAGCTCACCCCAGTCCTGCGCCGAAGGGACACCGTAATGAGGGCAGCCATCCCCGTGGACAAGAGAGTGGCCCTCATGCTCGGGAAGATGGCCACTCCCGAGTCCCACAGGTCCATTGCCCAGCTCTTTGGGGTTGGTAGGTCCACCTTTGGGGAACTGCTGCTGCAGGTCACCCACGCCATCAACACAGTCCTGCTGCCACGTGTCATCACCCAGGGAGTTCTGCAGGACCCCATCGCTGGCCTGACAGCCCTAGGTTTTCTGAACCGTGGGGGGGATACTCAATGCAAGCCACATCCCCATGCAAGCCCCACCTCATTAGGCAGCCAAGTACCGGAACAGGAAGGGATACCACTTGGTCATCCTGCAGGCCTTTGTGGACCGTCGGGGCATCATTCAAAACTGCTACGTCGGATGGCAAGGCAGGGCGCATGATGCCAGGGTGTTGTGCAACTCCTCCCTGTACTGGCGCATGGAGGCGGGCACCTTCTTCGCCCCCATAATATCACCATATGAGAAGTCGAGGTGCCCATCCTCATTGTTTTAGATGCGGCCTACCCCCTCCACCCGTGGCTCACGTGCCTGTACACGGGACTCCAGGATGCTGGACAGCAGCTTTTTAATTGCTGCATCAGACGCTGCTGCCAGGTGGTTGAGCAGGCATTTGGCAGACTGAAGGCCCGCTGGAGGTGCCTCCTTACGCGCCTGCACCTCGCCAAGCACAGAATCACACAGGTCATCAGTGCCTGTGTGGTGCTGCATAACCTCTGCTAGCTCCGGGGCGAGCCAGTACCCGTCATGTGGGAGGCTGAGAAAGAGCTCGTCAGTGCCCAGTTCCAGCAGCCGGAGGTGTTGGCCCTGAGGGAGCAACTGTCGCCCAGAGTGAATGCAGTGCAGGAGGCACTGAGGGACCTGTTTGTCCGGGAGGACATGTGAGGGCCAGGCATGCCCCACCACACCACGTGCTCCCCCATTCTCCCACAGCCAGCCCCCACCCACACCCTGAACCCAACCCAATAAAACACTGAACTCAAACTATTAACATGGGTGAACTTGATTTATTTACAGGGGGTAGGGAAGGCGAGCTTGGGAAGCAAGAAGGGTTGGGTGGGGACAAAAAGGGGGGGTTCAGTGGGTCAAGGGATGGGGTCTGGGGACAACTGAGGGGGCATATGGGGAGGCACCCATGGGGCTTGCCCCACAGCCTCACAACCTTCCCCAAGGCCACCCCGGGTCTGGGGGTGCCAGCGGCGAGGGGCGCTGGAGTCCCGAGGGGCAGGTCCTTCCTGGTCCAGAGGGGCAAGGCAGGTGGCAAGCTGGAGGGCAACTGTGTGCAGGTTCTCCAGAGCGGTTGTCTGCTGCTACATCGCTGTTGCCTGGCACTCGACGGCCGCCAAAAACCCGTCATCTGCAGCTGCAGCATGCTAAAACTGCCTGATGGCTGGGTCATGCCTCCTGCCCTGCTCCAGATGCTAGGCCCAGGAGGAGTCTTCGGCCCTCTGGCCAAGGTGGAGGAAGCTGGCCAGGATGTCGGCCCGGCTCTGGCGGGCTTGCCTCCCGCGACGGGCGGTGGTAGGTAGGCTTCTCAGGGAAGGCCGGTGGGTGGGCGCACGAGCTGCAGGGCAGAAGGGAGAACAGTTACTGTCAGGTTACAGGCATGGTGTGTGCAGCCTGTGAGCTGCGAACAGCCCTGCCCCGACAGCCAGCAGATTTCCCAATCTGTGTGCTGTGTACACTGCATTCAGGGACCATGTGGCTTTGTGGCCCACTGTGGTGGGCTGTCCTCAGCAGCATGTGGCCCGGGAAGTCTCCCAAGGCCGTGTGCCAGCAGTGCTGGCAGCAGGCTCTCTGCCCTGCATGCTGCCACGTTGTCGTATTGCCACCCATGTGTTGAGGGACCCCCGTCCTGTGTGGGCCAGGGACCCTTCGTGCACAGGGCTCCCTGCCACCCTCACCCATGGGAGAGACTGTGCACCCCACCCCCCCAGGCCGAAGCCCCACCGTGCCACCTCCGTGTCCCCCTCAGGACCCATGGCTTCCACAGCTGGGCCTCACTGCTTGGGGGGAGGGGAGCACTCACCAACTGGGACACCTGATGTCCACCGTGATGTCCTCTCCAGGGGGCTGCCTCCTCCTCCGGTGGCTTCTCCTCAGGGCTGGTGTCTCGCTCCTCACTGGCAGGGATTAGCTCCGGGCTGGATGGTGATGCACTGCTGGGCCGGCTCCTGTCCCCAACGTCCAGGGGTTCCTCGTGGTCAGAGGAGGCCTCCTCCAGCTCTGTGGATGAGGTGGCCAGGGTACGGGGCTTCCCAGAGTCCACTGGCTGTGACGGCAGGTCACTGGGTTCCTGGGCCAGGAACGCCTGGAGCTCCTTGTAAAAGAGGTAGCTGGTGGTTGCTGCTGCCCCATGGAGTCGCCTTGCCTCCCTGACCTGGTTGTAGTGCTGCCTCAGGGTTTTTACTCTTGAGCGCACCTGCTCAGTGGTGCGCTCGTACCTCTCAGTGGACAGGGCCTCACTAAGGTCCCAGTACACGTCCACATTACAGTTCTGTGCCTGGAACCTGGCCCTGATATCCTCACTGCCCCATAGCCTGATGAGGTAGAGGGTCTCCTCCCTGGACCACACTGGGGACTGGCGTTGCCCCTGTGCCCCAGAAGAATGGGCCTGTGCCGTGCTGCCTCTTGTGTGCTCACACAAGGCACCAGGCTGGCAAGTCATTTCAAAATAAGAAACGTCCTTTTGAAATAGTTTAAATTTGATTAAACTTTGATTTCAAAATGGTGGTTATTTCAAAAACATCAGTTTGAAATAAGGCCATTTGGACATGTTGTTTCAGAACAAATGCCTAGCACCGTGGGAGCATGGGCCACCCCCTCAGCACCCTGGCCAGGGTGCTGAGAGGAGATCCACCACAGGCTATGGGGGGCTGCCCCCAAGTGCGGTGGGGAGCCCCGCGGCAGGGTGCCAGGGCGCCCGGCTCTCCCAACCACCGGGGTCGGTGGCAAGCCCTGCAGCGGGCAGAGCTGGGCACCCTGGCGCACCACCACAGGGCTTGCCACCAGCCCCAGCGGCAAGGAGAGCCGGGTGCCCCGGCACACCACTGCGGGGCTTACCACCGACCCCAGCAGCGGGGAGACCCAGGTGACCCATCTTCTCGCCGCCTCCATGGGGTTCAGCCTGCTGCAGCTGAGGGTCACCCCACCAGGGATGTGGCCCTGGGGACCTGGGCGCAGGGTGAGCTGCCGCCGCTGCAGCCACCCCATGCCCCTTGAAGCTCCCGCGCCCTGGGCGCGGGAGCCCTCTGCCCCATCCGCCGTGGTTGGTGGCAACATGGCGCGCAAGGGGCCATATTGCCACCTCCCCCCAGGGTGCACTTCTCCTGAAGTGAAATAGCATGTCCACACATAGGACATGCTATTTTGCTTTCAGGGTTTCCCTTACTTCGAACTATTTTTTTTTTTTTTTTTTTTAGTTCGAAATAAGTGTTTTTGAAAAAAGGTTTTATTTTGCAATAAGTCATTTCAGAATGACTTATTTCAAAATAAAACCTTGTGTGTAGACATAGCCAAAAGCAGGAAGGCTGCCAAAAGTGATGGTTCTTGTCAGCATTTCTTTTACAGTTTCCCCCATTTGAGACTTTCCAAGTCTCACTTACTGCACATATTTCAATATTTATTATATTTGGAGTCTCATTATTATAGTCCTTATATTTTTTAATGATCCCTGCATATAAGGTACACACTTCATTTCACTGCTTGGGGCTTAAACTCCCCTGAACAGTCCATGCAGAAGAACTTAAGCAATACTTAATAAATCTTAACACAGCATAACCACAGACCATAATGGGTATGATCATAATAATGCCATAAAAAATCTTGGTTCCCAGGGGCCTGAACCAGGCCCATAAGCCCCATGCCTCTTCTTGATGTAAGGAGCTAGCTGCCTTTTGAATTTTGTTCAGTGCTTGGGATATCTCATCATCATTATGAGGGATGTAGGTGCAACATTTTTTATCAGTCAAGGTGCAGGTAGCACCTCGAGGGGTAGCAGGAAATTCAAGGCCATCCTCTTCTGTAAAGTCATTTGTCTAATTTGCTTTACCTCTTGGCTGACTGAGCGTAGGGCTATGATTGTTTCATGTGGTACTTCTTTCAGAACTAGGGAAACACATCTGATCTCTTTAATGGCTATGGCAGCACCACACTGAGGATACATAATTCCCCCAAAACCTTTGTGTTTCCATTTTTCATGTTTAAAGCAATTTGGATACAGGTGGCTTAAAGACTCAGTAATGTGCCAAATGGGAGGCCTCAAATATGCAGGATAACAAATACCATTCCAGATAGCTGGCCAGTGCTTATATGCCTTACTTCCACAAATCCAATACTGACCAGTTAGAGCAGTTGCACCATACAGCAAACAATGTGACTAGCTGCAGTTGAGTACCAACCTTTTAACCACCATTTAGACCAATTTCCTGGGGTATCATAAATTACTTGTGAGCAATGAGAGGAATGTCCCAATGAGGAGTTCCCTGGCACATTACAAAGGTAGCATACCCGTTCCTTTGGGAATGGGGTATCTATCACTCTTATGTATTCTGATATTTCACCCTACATCCTTCCAGGTAGCTTCCTTCCCCAACGGGGATCCCACCAGTCTGTATCATTAAAAGTGGCTGGGATCAGAATCATAGGGATGCCTCCTTGTGAATAAATAGAAAGGTGAGAGCATACCCAACAGTATGATATATTCAGATCATAAGCATATGGAACTAGAACTTTAAGAAAAAATGTTAGCTTTACTTACAGACTGCACAGAGAGGAGAAGAAGAAGAACTCATATTTCATCAGTTAATTAAAGTGCGACCAAAACAACATTAATACAAGACTATGCACAAGTGTCAATTAGTTAATATAAGGTATGGCCCAAAGGGTTCAAACAGGTCTCCCAAAGGTTAACAGTCTCTTCTTCTTTGGCAAAAAACAGGATCAGTTGGTTACTCTGGCCTCATGGTAGTGAGTCCTTTGTTTCTGGACTCCTCCCTCTGCGGGGGTGTAGCCTTCTTCCACTGCAATGTGTGGGCCCAGGTTGGCTTTACTTTCCAGCTTCACAGCAGTATGAGTTGTCAAAAGAACTTGGTAGGCCCTTTCCAACAAGGTTGTAGGGCATTCTTCCTCTGGTAGGATTTCAGATATAGCCAATCTCCTGGTTCCAAAGCATGACACTTTTGATCAGGAGCAACTGGCAATGCTACCTTGATCCGCAAAAAAACATTCTGCTCAAACTTTTGGTTAGTTCTATACAATACTGAATAGCCTCCTCATGTGTGAACTGTAAATCTTTTGGTGCCCTACTAAGCCCATGTAAAAGGGGCATTGGTCATCCCATTAGTATTTCATGAGGTGTCAAGCCAGTTTTCTGACTGGGAGTCGCCCGCAGGGGCATCAGCACAATGGGTAGAGCATCCACCCATTTCAGTCCAGTGGAGGCACAGAATTTGGCTTATTTTCCTTTCAAGATTCTGTTAATTCTTTCTACTTTTCCTGAAGCTTGGGGATAATAGGGACAATAGAATTGTTGCTGGATCTTGAGGACCCTACAGACCTTGGCCAGGAATTTTTCTATGAAATGAGAGCCTTTGTCAGAATTTAGCCCTAAGGGAATCCCAAACCAGGGCACAAAATCCCGTAGCAAACATTTTACTACTGCAGCAGCATCAGCTTTGCAGCATGGGTAGGCCTCTACCCATCCTGAAAACATACACACAATCACTAAGATGTACTGGAACCCATTACGCTTTGGCAGTTGAGCAAAATCAATTTGCATATTTACAAAGGGGCCCCATGGAGGGGGATGTGCCACTCTTTCGCTCTTCACAGGCTTTCCTGCATTGTAAGCCAAGCAAATAGGGCAAGAGGAGCAGTAAGAGCTGACACAGCTATGCAGCTTTGGAACAGACCAATCTTTGGCCAACAATATGGCCATCACTTCTTTACCCACACATGCCAACCCATGGTAAGTGGCTAACAAGTTGGGCAAGAAGCTGGATGGTGCAACAGGGCAGCCGTCCCTTTCTCGCCATATTTTGTCAAAGTGCAAGGTGCACTCTGCCTTCCTCTGTTGGATCTTTTCAGTTTCAAGGGCCAATTCTTGCATAATGTCAAGGTCCTGTCCAGAAATCTCAGTGGGAGGAGGTACTTCTTGTTGAACTAATAAGGCAGCCTGATCAGCCCGGGGCTGGGAGGTTACTGCCTTGGTGGCTGCATCTGCTACAGCATTCCCTTTACTTATCTCATCATCTCCATTAGCATGGGCAGTACAATGCATAATCACTACTTCCTTAGGTAACTCTACCACCTCTAATAGGTGACTTACATACTGGTAATTTCTGATAGCTTTCCCTGCTAAGGTTAAAAATCTTTCCTTCCACAGCTGTCCAAAGTTATGAATCACAATCCTGAATCACTGTAAATATTCACTGTCTTCCCCTTAGATAACTTACATGCCCTTTCTAAAGCTACTAATTTGGCTACCTGGGCTGGATTTCCCATTTTCTATTATACCATTTTTCACCACCTCATGCAAAGTGCAAACTGCAAAACCTGCCACCAACTTGCCACTGTCTCTCTGGAAACAGGATCCATCGCTAAAATATTTTTCATCTAGATTACTTAGAGGGACATCTTGCAGATCAGCTCTGGGCTTTTCAGGTTGCTGAGCTACTTTTTCACAGACATGATCTTTGCTGTCTTTGGAAGTGGGCAACAGAGTAGCAGGGTTGAAGGCGTTTCCTTTCTTGATCTGCAGATGGGAGGTGGAACTGCTTTCAGGAGTTCAGTCTGTCTCATCTTCATAGCCTCCACGTTGCTAGGTCCCAGATCTTTTGAACAGGGGACAGCAAACAGGGGAGTTTGAGAGGGAAGGAGTTTGT
>ML683172.1:0-49963 GCA_007922195.1 Podocnemis expansa | reverse complement strand
TCAACCAGGAAGAGGGACACCACAGATAAAGCGGTTGGGATGGAGAGGGCCCAGACCAACAGTGGAGCCCAGTTGAGATCATGTGACCTGTAGTGAATTTTGTATGTGTACATTGTACTGTATTAACCCTGTTCTTCCCTAGAACCAGGAAGAAATCACAGCCAGTGTGGGTACAGCCTACACCAGGCTTTCCAGCACCATCTGTGATTTGGGGGGCGTGTAATAACCCTTGGGGAGGAAGGGGTTAAAATTCTGGTCAGTGAATCCCAGGACAGCCAATAGGAACGAAGTGCAGGTTTTTGAATGGTAACAGCAGCCTGGCCTGGGCCTGTTTGGATGTAGCAGAGCTCCTGGAAGGATCAGGAGGAGGCCAGAGGGGCCTGAGGAAGAATCCAGCAACATCCTTACCAGAGATAAGTTAAGTTTGGTACTGACCAGGCGTGAGTAGAACAGGGAATGTTTATTTAGACACGGTCAGGGTATTTTCTTTGTTTTTGGCTTGTTTTTTGGATTTCTCTGTGCTGAGCACATGTACCCCCTCCCACTACCCTGTAACTACCTAAGTTAGTTCCCAGAGAAGCAACTCTCTGTGTTTATTATCTGTTCTTTTTGATTAAAGAGTTTACCTTTTAAGTAAGTTCTGGTTCTGTGTCCTGAAAGGCAAGAGGTTTGTGTGCCCGTGCCTTAGACTGCACAGGCAGCTACTAGAGGGAACCCTGTTCCAGTTCCAGCTCATATTGCAGCTGGAGTCCAGTCACTTTCCTGAGAGAGGAATAAAGAGGATTGCAAGTGCCTCACAGGGAGGAATTCCCAAGTGCACCTTCCTGTGTCTCAAGAGGTTTTTTGGCATTTGGGTGGTGGCAGCGATACCACTCCAAGGCCAGGAATTGGAGGCCTTGAAGACTTTTAAGAGCAGGCTTTAAGGCCAGTGCCTTTTCTGGCCTGTTGCAGGCCCCCACCTTCTGCACTCAGAGTGCCAGAGTGGGGAAAAAGCCTTGACAGGTACCATCCTTTGGAGGATTTCCATGGACTGACTCAAACTGAATTACCAGAGGCCAAGAGACAAAGAAAGACTTTGCTAGAAAAGTCTGAGTGTAAGCAGACTCAGGCCTTCGTTCTGACTCACTAAATGGGAAGGACACACTGTCACAGGGATCTCAGCACAGGGATGGTTGGGGGAACACTTGTCTACCACATTCCCAAGTCGAAGCAGGGTCATCCCTGGGGGGGGGGGTGCAGAGCCCCGGAAGAATCGCCCTTTGCAGGGCCACCACTAACCCCCCAGCACTGGGGAGTAGGGCTGGCCAGCCGAGGGGTGGGGCAGGCCCCCATGCCAGCCCTCCCATGCCAGGGACCAGGCGAGCCGGCGAAAAGCGGCATCCTAATTCAGGGCTGCCAGTCTGCCCTGCCCCCCAGGGGCTGCTTTCAACTCTGTGCTGGAGTAGCGGGGAGGGGGCGGGAAGCAGCTTGGTCAGGGAGGTATCAGTAGATCCCCTAGGCTGCCTCCTTTCCCCTCCCTGCTTCCCCGGTACAGAGTGAAAAGCAGTGCGTGTGGCTGGGGGTGCGGATGGACAAGCAGCGCTGAACCAAGTCACCACTTCTGGATGGCTTGCCGGGTCCCCGGCATGGGGGCCAGTGGTTCAGGCCCTGCATAGCCCAGGATGGTCATCCCTCCCCCAACCACCCCAGGGACAACTATCAGTGGAAGATGGTGTTTTCTGGTATGTTCAGTAAGTGTGGAGTTATTTTTATTATTTTTTAAGTTTTCTCTATGAAGCTTTTTCCTGAGATTAATCTGCTGAGAAAAGTCTGAGTGGTGACCAATAATTTCCAGCAATGCATTGCTCACAGGCCTTGGGAAGATACAAGCACAGTGATGGGAGTGGCCTCTAGGCAAACTGGCTTCCAGGGATATAACAATATGAGGCAGGGAACTGTGCAGTCTTTAACACCCCCCCCCCCGGTCAGTAGGGTTGGGGCAGAGGATCCTTCCCAGAGATGAGATGGCTGGAGATTTGATCTGAGCTCTGACTGAGACCTCCTGAAGTGCACCTGGGGGTGGGAGAAGGGACACAACTACATTTTTCGTGAACCTGGGTTGCTCCTTTGCTAACAGATTTCATGGCTCGGCAGCTCCACTGCCAGACAGGTAATGACATATTAAATGAGAGTAGTTAACAAACCCCCTTTGCCACCCCTTCCAGCCCAGTACGCCCTCCGTGACACTGCTGGTGCCAAGGCATTTCACACGGAGACACCTGTCAGGACTCACCTTTGTGCTGCACCCTGGCCCTTTGCACTAATGCACCCAGAACCGTTAAGACCAGAGTCCCCAAGATAACACAGATGACGACAAGCACTGTGAATGCCCCACTGTCAGTCGACGGGGAAGCTGGATGGAAATGAACAAGCAACAAGGAAAGATTTTTCTGTGAGATGCAATGGAGCTCCCCAGTCACCCAATGCATGGCCCAGCACAGCACTGTCTCTGAGCCTCGGGGATAGCTCATAGGCTGCTGCCTAAATGATGGGCTCAGTCCTGCACCCTCAGGTAGAACCAGCAGACAGGAATTGCCCCTCAGTACTGCCTGCAGCCAGGGCCAGATTAAGACATGCTAAGGCCCTACACCATGTGAAGATTCAGAGGCCCCAAACCATAGAAAACAAAGAAATAAAAGTGTATTACATTATAAGAAAAAGGATAATGAATAAATAAATTCTAAACCATCATTTTTACATCTATACATAGGTAAAGATGTGATGAAAAACAGTTAAATATAATAAACATCTTGAAAAAAATCCTTATTTGCATTATCCAATGCCTTAATTAACATATAATATATGAAACTGAAGACTTTTATTTTATAGGAAAATAAGAGCCAGTAATGAGATCATAACAGTTAATAGAAGTGGCAATGTAGCTTTTAAGGAAAAATTAATACTGGTATTTTAAACAAAATAAGTAACTTGTAAGTTGCAATAATCCTATATGTATTATTGCATACCTTTAAATGAAAATACCTTTTGATTTCTTATTAAGTATATATGAAATTGAAGACGTTGAATGTAAAGAAACACAAGAATATTACACAGATCAGCACTTAGTAAATGGAAGCAGCAATGCTACACTGTTGCTTCTCTTTGCACATCTCGTAAAATTTAAATATTTTATTATATGATTTTAAAACATCAGAGTCATCGATGATGTCATCAAATGATACGCTATGAAGCTTATCATTTTCTATGAACATGTAAAACTTAATGAAGACAGCTTTTCTTGCAGCCCTGATGTCTGCAGTTTATTCTTGATCCTTTTCAGCCATGAAAATGACCTTTCTGCTGATCAGTTTGTGACATTAGACTCAAAAATAGCCACAACAGTACTTCTATATTAGGGAAGGACAACTGAATCTTGTCTTGGAAGATGGCATGATACAAATTCTGGTGGCATAAATTTCTTTATTTGAATAATTTTGCCTGATATAAACATGGAAGTAATTTATTCCCTCAACGAGGATGATTTCAATATCATCAAGATAGTTTTTCATCAAAAAGTTTACACCTTGTCACAAATGGTTCTTCCCAAGCTTCTAAATCAATCAAAAATGGAAATCTTTTCCCAACATTAAGAGTTGGCTGCTCACCTGTAGTAACTCTGTTCTTCGAGATGTGTGTCCCATGATGCTCCACCTTAGGTGCGGCAGCATCCCCGCACTGGACAACGGAGTCTCCAAAAGCAGAATTGCAGGGGCGGCACTCGTGCAAAGAGAGCTCGCAACCCCCTCACCGTGGCTTGGCGCGAGTGCGCCCCTCTCCTGTCAGTTCCTTTTTAACATGTCCCAAACCTGCAATGAGAGACCACAAAAGGGGTGGCAGGAGGGTGGTGGAGCATCATGGGACACGCATCTCGAAGAACAGAGTTACTACAGGTGAGCAACTAACTCTTCAAGTGATGTCCCATGCTGCTCCACGGGACACGCATCTCGAAGAACAGAGTTACTACAGGTGAGCAACCAACTCTTCAAGTGATGTCCCATGCTGCTCCACCTTAGGTGACTATGTAGCAGTCAAGTGAGCAGGTGGTGGGTTGTCCTGCAGAGAGGAGAGTATTTGTGAACCCATATTTGCACTGTGCACCGCAGCTACATCCAAGGCATAATGGGAAATGAATGTATGCGGAGTAGACCAGCTAGCAGCTTTGCATATGTCCTCAATATGAACGTTATTTAAAAATGCCGTAGTTGTTGCCATGGCCCTGGTAGAATGATAGCGAATACCCGATGGAACTTGGCAGTTAGTGATGGCGTAACATGCATGAATGCAATCCCTTCTCTATTTGGAGAGTCTTTGGTTTGAGACAGGTTCACCTTTCTGCCTTTCTGCGAAAGAGACAAAAAGCCTGTTCGTCTTTCTGAACAACTTAGTTCTGTCGATATAGAATGCAAGCACCCTTCTGACGTCTAAGGTATGAAATGAAGCATGCATAGGTGTATTATGTGGTTTTGGATAAAATGCTGGAAAGTGTATGGATTGGTTCAAATGAAAGGCAGAGACTACTTTGGGTAAGAATTTTGGGTCAGGATGTAAAGGGACTTTGTCTTTGTGAAAAACCATATAGGGAGCGTCAGATCTCAAAGCGTTTAGTTCTCCAACCCTCTGTGCAGAAGTTATGGCAATGAAAAAGGAAACTTTCATTGAGAGGTGGTAGGGGGAACTTGTAGCAAGAGGTTCGAATGGAGCCTTCATCAGTGCCCTCAGACCTAGATTGAGGTGCCAGGGAATGGTTGCAGGATGAATGGGTGGAAAGAGATTTTGCAGTCCTGTTAAAAATCTCATGACGGTGGGGTGGATAAATAAAGAAGTATTGGTCGTAGAATGAAATGCAGAAATTGCAGACAAATGAACTCTGAGGGAACTGTTAGAGAGGGAGGAATGTTTCAAATGAAGAAAGTAATCCAAGATTTGTGGAATAGAGGCCTCATTAGGTGTTAGAGCTTTATCTTTACACCAGGTAGCAAAATGAAGCCACTTTTGCATGTACGATTTTCTGGTGGATGGTTTCCTGCTATTAAGCAAAATGTTCCGTACTTCTTGTGAACATGAGTTTTCCATCATGTGGAACCAACTAAATACTAAGCCATCAGATGGAGTCTGTTGATGTCTGGGAGGTGGGAGGGAATCCCGGGTTGGTATAAGAGAGTGTTGGTCAATGGGAGATGGATTGGTCTGCGTGCTGATAGATCTATGAGATGAGGAAATCAAATCTGCCTGGGCTAAGCTGGTGCAATTAATATTACCGTCACATGATCGTGTTTTTTCTGAATCACCTTCGATATGAGGGGAATTGGTGGAAATGCATACAGAAGGTTCCTTGACCAATATAGTAGAAAAGCGTCGCCCAGCATATGATGTTCATTTGGGGCTATGGAGCAAAATTGAGGGCATTTCGCATTCGCTGCCATGGCAAAAAGGTCTATTGAGGGGTATCCCCATACACAAAAAATGTTGCGGAGAACAGAGTCGTTCAACTGCCATTCGTGAGTGATGGGGAATACTCTGCTGAGAGTATCTGCCATGGTATTTTGTAGTCCTGGTACATATGTGGCGGAAACATGTACATCGTTGTGGATGCACCAAGTCCAAAGTCTTACTGCTTCTGCACAGAGTGAAGGAGATCTTGCTCCGCCTTGCGGATTGATCTAGTAAATGCATGCAATGTTGTCTGACATGATTGTTACTGATTTGCCTTGAATGAATGGGAGCAATTGGTGACATGCATTTCTAACAGCCCTGACCTCAAATATATTTATATGGAGAGACGTCTCTAGGTGCGACCATTTGCCCTGAATGGAATGTGCAACCATGTGTGCTCCCCAACCGGTAAAGGAAGCATCTGTTGTTATTGTGCAAGACAGTTGTGGGTGAAGAAATGGGACACCTATTAGGAGGTTGTGTGGGTTCCTCCACCAATTGAAAGATGTTTTGACCTTGGTGGGAACAAGCAGCGTCTTGTGCATTGAATGAAAATGAGGCTTGTAAACTGTTGCAAGCGAAGCCTGAAGAGTTCTCATGTGAAGTCTCGCATCAGGAACAACTGATGTGCATGCAGCCATATGGCTGAGCAATTTCAACAGTGTTCTTACAGCCACTATAGGTGCAGTATGAATGAGGTCGACGAGGTCTCGAATGAGTACTCTGCGGGCCTGTGGGAGGTAGGCCCGTGATGTCCTTGAATCTAGAATAGCACCAATGAATTCTATGGATTGTACCGGAGTAAGAGTGGATTTCTCTAAGTTTATTTTCAGGCCCAGCTGATAAAATAGTGTCATGGTAGTGGAGATGGCTTGAAGACAGAGGCTGTAAGAAGGAGCTACCAGTAAGCAGTCGTCCAGGTATGGGTATATCTTTATTCATCGAGTACGAAGGTAAGCTATGGCCACCGTTAGGACTTTGGAAAAGACATGATGTGCTGTGAAAAGTCCAAAGGGAAGGACCTTGTACTAGAAGTGTTGGTCGTTGATGCTAAATCTCAAGAAACACCTGTGGGAAGGATGAATTGTGATATGAAAATATGCGTCCCTGAGGTGGAGGGCTGAAAACCAATAGCCTTCACGCAGCATAGGAATAATAGTGTTTAGGATAACCATTTTAAACTTTTCATATTTGACAAACCTATTTAATGGTCTTAGGTCAAGTATGGGTCTCCAGCCACCTGATTTTTTAAGTATAACAAAGTAACGAGAATAAAATCCAAAAAAACGAAATTGGGAAGGGACTGGTTCGATGGCCCCCAACTGTAATAAATGCTGGGTCTCCTGCTGGAGAACTTGTATGTGAGAGGGGTCCCTAAAGAGGGACGGGGCACTGTAGTGGGTAGGGGGAGTGGATAAAAATGGGATAGAATAACCAAATTTCATAATTTCCAAGACCCATTTGTCTGTTGTGATGGTAGGAAAAAAAAGGAAAAATGATGTGCCAAATGAAACTCGAAATTAGAGGGAAGAGGCTGTATGCTGTGAGAAGTTTGGGTGTCTTCAGACCCTCGACCAAAGCTTCAGAAATGGGGCTTTGACAGAGGTGGCTGTGAAGATGAAGATGGCTGAGGTCTGGGTTTACGTCTGTACATTCTATTTTTAGATCTTTGATGTTGATCAAATGTCTTAACGTCTGATAGGGATGAATAGTGGGAATTATAATGACATTGGAATGGTTGTGGATGAAGGTATATTCTCCAAGTATAAGGGGCGAGAGTATGCAAGGTAGCACGTGAATCTTTCATAGAATGTAAAACCTCATCAGTTTTGGTGGAAAACAAGTGATGTTCTTCAAAAGGCAAGTCCTCAATTTTGTTTTGCAGGTCACGTGGTAAGGCAGCTGTGTGCAACCAGGAGGCTCAATGCAGGACTACAGCAGCAGCCGTCATCCTTGCTGCCGTATCAGCAGTATCCATGGATGTTTGAAGAAAGGTATGAGCAATCAAATGACCTTCTGTAATTAATGATTTAACCTGTTCTTTCTTAAGATCCGGAATATCCAAGGCAGGGGCGTCAATGGGGGGGTGGGGAGGGACCCAGGGCCCAGGCCCAGGCCCCGCCCCCTGTGCACAGGCTCCGCCCCAGCCGGGAGGCCTTGCCACCAGCCAGGGATTGGGCCAGGTGCAGCCGCAGCATCATGGAAGGTTAGGCTGCAGCTGGGCTGGGCTAGAAGCGACCACAGGAGGCCTGACCTCATGCAGCCACAGTTGGTGGAGGCCAGACCCCCGATCCCTGGCTGGGGACGGGGTTGCCGCGGCCGCCGGTGGCCGGGTCCTGAATCCCCGACTCGTGACGGGGCCACTGGTGCTGGGGCTCGGGGCACGTGCCCCGGAGTGTCCAGCGCCAGCGATGCCCCTGATCCAAGGTAAGTTTCAACAATTTGTCAAATATGTTGTAGTTGTAATTGGAAAGAAGGGCTGCATAGTTGGCTACTCTAATGAGCGGTGTAGAAGAGTAAACTTTTCTTCCTATGGCCTCAATGTGCCTCCAGTTTCTATCAGAGGGGATGATTTTAAAATTAGGTTGTTTTTCCTCTGGTTTGCAGCCTCAATTACCAAAGAGTTAGGTGGAGGATGTGTAAACAAAAATTCCATACCCTTCAGGGGGATGTAATATTTTCTATCAGTGCGCTTGCTAGTTGGTGGAATAGTGGCTGGAGTCTGCCAAATAAGATTAGCCGGTTCCAGGATGGCTTCATTCACAGGAATAGCAATTCTAGACGAGGCTGGTGAGTGAAGTATTTTGAGAAGCTTAGGCTGAGGCTCTGAAAGCTTTTGTAGAGCAATGTCCAAATCCTGAGCCACCCTCTTAAATAATTCATTAAACTGCTTCAGGTCATCAGAAGGATTAGCTGAGGGTTGTATGAAAGGTTCATCTTCCACCTGTGAGGATTCATGAGGTGGGTGGATTGAGTTATTAGATTTAATTATAGTAATTGAATGAGCTCATTGAAACGTGTTAATTGAGCTATTCGTACTAGCAGCAGGAGAAGTGCGCTTCACAGTAGGAGGGCTATTCTGTGTTCCAGGCAGCCTCTCTGTAGGGGGAGGAGAGTGCTTATCACATTGATAACAGGAATGACAACTTTGTGAGGAGCAACGAGAGGAGCAATGGTGAGTGTCCCTATTGGAGGCATGCTCGTGGGAAGGAGTATATGAACGACAGCACCGGTGAGCACAGTGTGGAGAAGAAAATGCAGACGAGTAACATGAGGGCAGGTCGGCTGTGTGATGATCATGAGAAAAGTGCGCTGATGAAGCTATGCTCGGAGATCGTAATCTATAATCTCCATAATAGGGGGTAGGAGAAATGTGATGTCTTTTATGCAGTTGCTTCCTAGGAGGTGATGCTTGAGCCGGGTCTGAGCTATTAATGTGCTGCGTGGAGGATTGCAGCGATGCCGATGCACTGACATTTGGAGGAGGAGCAATAAGAATGTCATTACTGTGTGGCGGTGCCAGTTGTAGTGTGATGTCCGGCACTGGTAAGAACATGGTGCTTTTGACAGGCACCGTAATCTCAGGCACCACTGGTGTTGGCGCCGTAGCCGAGTCCGGTAGTGGACCATGTGGCAGGTTATGCTGAACAGTTGTAGATTGTGCCTCCGGGTCCATATTAGAGGAACGCCGCCGGTGAAGAGTCTTAAGACAAGTGTCTCAGCTCCATTTGGAGACTCGAGATGACACTGAATGTGAATCACCCGAGGAACCCATAGCCTCTGGGGTGTTCATTTTGGATGTCTTTTTCAGAGGAGAGTGCCCCTTTCTAGAGGAAGGGGTTTCGCTAGCAGGCAGTTTATCTGTCATTTGACGATCTGAGTGAAGGTCAGAGCTAGGTGCTGAAGGAGGACAGAGGGACTTTTCCATCAGCAGAATTTTAAGATGGAGTTTTCTGTCTTTCCTGGCTCTGGCACTGAGATTGGAGCAGTGCTCACACTTGTGAGGAATATGTGACTCGCCTAGGCAGCGGATACAGTGAGCATGACCATCAGAAACCAGCATGGCATCACTGCATTTTGAACACCTCTTAAAGCCAGGGGAACCAGGCATAGAGAGTATCGCTTGCTATTAGTGGCGAGGAGAAGACTGAGCACACTGAGGCAAACGCTATGCTTGGGCACTCTTTGGCTTTTTTTTTTTTAAATGAACAAACTAAACATAAAAAGACAAACTATGACTGAACTAGGTATTTTCTATCAAAACAGGAGCCCAGAAGGGGAGAAAAAAGAAGCAGAGAGGAGAAACCATTGTCAGCCGAGGACAGTTAAAAAGGAACTGACAGGAGAGGGGGGTGCTTGCGCCAAGCCACGCTGAGGGGGTTGCGAGCTCTCCTTGCACAAGTACCGCCCCTGCAATTCTGCTTTGGAGACTTCGTTGTCCAATGCTGGGATGCTGCCACACCTAAGGTGGAGCAGCATGGGACATCACTCGAAGAAGAACTTATGTGATCTTCTAAGGACTGGGCAGCACAATGGACTGACGGCGGCTCCTGGGATTTCCCCCACAGAGAACCATCACCCCTGGTGTTTTCCAGACTGGCTACACCAAAGGAGGCTCAAGACATGGTGGTGTCTGATGGGGAGCTGAACCCTGAAGCTGGACCCTTGGACTGCCCCCACAAGAGCCTAAGTGTGATCTCCTTATCATCCCCTGACAAAGCACCCTATCAGAGGTCCCTATCTTTCAGGGATGACCCACGTGCTCATCGGGGCCTACTAAACCACATGGCTGCCAACCTCAACCTACAGATCCCATGCATGAGGGGGTCTTAAAAATTGCACTGGCTGGATGACAGACCCCTTCATCAATCCACCCCCACCCCACCCCCAGTTTCAAAGGGGGCAAAAATGAAGTACCACATCCTGGTGAACAGATTCAGCTTCCTTTTCAACCATCCCACACCAGGTTCCCTAGTAGTCAACATGGTAAACCAGAATGAGAGACAGAGTCGACCAGCTGCCGCCCCAAAGAACTAGGAGGATAAGAAGCTGGACCTCTTCAGAAGGAAAATGTGTCCCAGCATGGTACTGCAATTGCATATCACCAGTCATCAGGCCTTCATGGGCAGATATGCTTTTAATCTCTAGCAGTCCATGGAGAGGTTTAAGGACCTTGTGCCATATGGTGGATTACACCACCATGGTGGAGGAGGGCATCCTGGTGGCTCACGATATGCTCTTGGCCTAATGGGGTACTACATACACAGCAAGCCATGGGATAGCATCAGCAGAGCCACTTGGCTATAGGGTTTCAGGATCATCTCCACAAATCATAGGGTTGGAAGGGACCTCATGAGGTCATCTAGTCCAACCTCCTGCTAAAAGCAGGGCCACTTCCACTAAATCATCTCAGCCAGGGTTTTGTACAGCCAGGCCTTAAATGCCTACAAAGATGGAGATTGCACTACCTCACTAAGTAACCCATTCCAATGCTTCACCACTCTCTTAGTGAGAAAGTCTTTCCTAATATCCAACCTTGACCTCCCCATCTGAAACTTGAAACCATTGGTCCTTATGCTGTCCCCTGTTACTCCTGAGAAGAGCCTGGCTTCCTCCTCCTTGAAGCAGTCTATCGAGGTGCTCTCCTTCGAAGGACGCTTCCTGTTTGTGGGGTCAACAGAAAAGAAGCTGCATGTCATGAAAGACCCTAGGGCCACATTATGATCACTGGGCGTGTACACCCCCCAGGTGCCCAGATGGTCTTTTTGCCCTCAACAGCCACAACAGAAACACTACCAAAAGCAGCAGCAGCAGCAGGGCTCATGACACCAGCCCTTCCAATCATTGAACTGTCCCTACAGAAATGGGGACAGGGACACAAATGGGGTGGAAATGTTTCCCAAGTCCAGATCAACAGCCAGCCCCCCAAAACAGGGCCACAATAATACCTGCCAGTCGGTACAAAGGCAGAAGTTTTGACCTCTCACCTGAGGATCACACCATTCACTAGAGCCAGGCTCCACCATTCTGGAACTGACTGGCCCCATTTCAACATAAGTGGGCCAAAATAACATCATACCACTAGAGCCTAGACATGGTCTCTCAAGACTATGTCATCCAATTCAGGGTCAGACCTCCAGACCTAAAGCTACTCCTCTTGCCACAAGAATGGGGACCCCTCCCATATAATCTTACTGGAGCTGGAATGACAGAAGTTCCTGGCCATCAGGGCTACAGAGAGATTTTCCCCAAGGGAACAGGGGAGTGGCTTCTACTCCTGAGACTTCCTGGTCCCAAAAGCTTCATTTGCACATCACAGGGCCCTAAACAAATGCTTAAAGATAATAAAGTTCCGAATGGTTTCCCTGTCTCAGATTATACCACCAGTAAGCCCAGGGGACTGGTCTGTGGCCCTCAATTTGAAGGATGGTTATTTTCACATTTCCATAAGGGAAAGACAGAGAAGGTTCTTCCACTTCGTGGTGGGCAGGAAACACTTCCACTTCACTGCACTCCAATTTGGTCACTTGCTAGCCTCAAGGCTTTTTACAAAGTGCATCATGGCCATATGAGCCCAGTTGATAAAGCAAGGGATATGAAGATTCCCATACTAGGTGACAGACTGATAAAGGGAAAATCCAAACACCAGGTTTGGTGGAGTGTTTGAGCAGTCTGAAACCTGTGCAGCAGGCTGGGTCTCTTAGTAAACTGGGAAAAATCAAAAATCTCTCTATCAAGGAAATTATATTTCTTTGGGACCTGTCTTGACTCAATAGGGGCAAGGGTTTCACTTCCCCTATCCAGGTTTCAGTCCATGTCAGCCATCATTTTAGAGCTACTTCATGCCCCAACCACAACCATGAGGCATTGCCATCAGTTGCTAGGCCACACTGCAGCCTCCACATATGTGATAAGATCAACCTGCCTGCACATGAGACACTTACAGTTTGGCCAGAGTGTTCCACCTACAGCACTAATCCCTAAACCAGGATGTTCCCATCCAAAAAGGGGTACAAGACTCACTAAAAATATGACACAATCTGAAATTTGCATGCAAAGGGGTCCCCTTTAAAGCTCAGAAACCCTCTACAGCAAGGTGTGATGGCCACCCTCCAAGTGGGGCACTGGAGGCTTCCCACACTCCCCCTGCTGACCAGATCGGCCTCCTGCATGGGACCGGGCTGGGGAATGCAAGGGTGAGGCCAAAGGGAAAAGGGATGGCATAAAAGGCCAGATCAAAGACCCACAGGAGGAACCCTCTCGGAGATGGACTGACTTGTCATCAGAGCTTCAGCCTGCAGAGAGGCCTAATCCTCTTCTGGCAGTAGTTGAAGAGCCCTGGGGAGACCAGGAGGCAAAGCGTCAAACATGCTTCCCACCAGTGGAGGACCTGAAGGAGCTTCTTTCCACCGAGAAGCTGGAGGATTAGAGCCGGGACTGGTGAGAGATGGACCCTGTGATGTGTAGGAGGTGCCTTCTGCTGACAACATAGCGGTTCCAGTGGCATCTGGCCCCTGCAACCTAGAGGAGCTGCCACTGGTGGGTTGCCAGGAGGGGCTACTGGACCTGCCGCCCGTGGACAGCGAAGACCTGACTAGGATCCCCTGGCCATATATGTGGATGACTAACCCCAAGAAGGAGGGGAGGATGTAGCCCAGGGACAGAGGGTGAGAACCCAAACGCATTGCAGAAAGCACGTTTCGGCTGGAGCACTGCTGACCCAGTGGCAGAGACCAGCCACTGGAAAGGGCCCTGGGCTGGCATGCAGTGCAGTGGGGAGGCCTGTGTCCCCCTTTCCCTTTTTGGGTCCCAGAAGACTGATCCATCCTACCTTGTTGTCTGTGACTGACTCTGAGTGGTCTGCCTCACCCTGACTGAGGGTTGGAGGTGACTGACTCTGGGTCTTCTGCCTTGCCCTGCCTCAGGGCCAGAGACATGTGGGGTGACTGACAAGCCTGACTGGGTGTTGGTCATATTACAGTGGTGCCTTGTCTGACGACTCTGAACGTTACCCTTGGAACAAGGGGATACTGTCCGGAGTAGGGGCAACCTAGAACGATGGGTCTTGACAAATGTATGACTTGGTGGGCAGAGATCCAGTGACAGCTCCTACAGACATTGGGAGCGCAACAACAGCAGCTCATCCATGAGATGGGGGTGCAGCAGAGGGAGCAGCAACAGCAGTACATGCAGCAGCTCAGCTAGCTGCTACCCACCCCATTGCAAGCCAGTGAACCAAGAGTGGGGCCCATGGGATCAGCTCCACCAGCACTCTGACTGACTAAGCTTGGGCCAGACAATGACCCTGAAGCCTTCCTCACCACCTTTGAAAGGGCTGCCACCTTAACTGGCTGGATAACTTTCTGAATGTGACAAAACCAGGGTCAGGAGCATCACTGTCCCAGGAAAGGACCCGGGGCATCGACCCAGACCCCACCCCCTACCTGGAGGTCATGGCCCTGGGTGCAGGCCACACCCCTGGCCGGGGCCAGGGCTGGGAGCGGCAGCCACGGCTGTGGGCGGTTGGGCCAGGATCCCCAGCTGGGGCCAGGAGCCGAGAGTGGCTGCAGTGACCGCAGGTGGATGGGCCCTGGATCCCCGGCCAGGGATGGGAGCAGCAGCTGTGGCCGCGGGCGGCTGAGCCCAGATTCCCAGCCAGGGTTGGGGCTGGGAGTAGTCATAGGGGCTACAGGTGGCTGGGCCCAGAACCACAGCCAGGGACAGGGCTGGAGTGGCCGCTGCAGCTGCAGGCAGCTGGGCCCCTGATCTCTGGCCCGATAGGGCCAGAGACCAGGAGAGGCAGGGCCCTGCCAGACCCAGGGCACTGGCACCGGGATTTGGGGCATGGGCCCCGTGTGCCCAGTGGCAGCGACGCCCCTGACCAGGACAAACTGCAAAACCAGGGCCAAACCCCCAAAGCACTGACAGCTGGAGATTAAACCCATCTCCCAGTCAGTAACAAAACATGCTTCTGATTCTCCACTCTGGTCATCACCTAGCATAACAAATTACAGACAGCCTGCTTTATTGCACTTCGGTTCCTCTGCTCCCCACCTAGCCACTGGGTGCCTTAAAGAAATAGGTTTTCCTGATTCCAAAGGCCAGCCACATCACCAAGAACAATATAGGCTTGGATCTCACCCAAAGTGTCTGCTGGCAGACAATCGTTTAGCAACTACAACTAAAGGTTTAATATAAGAAGAAAAGGAACAAAATATGAGAGATGTGAAAGGGTTAAAGTGAATCACATGCATATAAATAATTGAGTCCATAGAAAGTAAGACTTTGAAGAATTTGCAGTTTGCAGTTCAGTCCAATTCCTCTGGTATACACCCAGTATCTGGGTGGGTCTTAGTCCTTTGGTCAGTACCAGAAGAATAGTTCCAGAGGAGGGTGTTGGTTGCTGACAGACTGCAGACTGAAGGAAAAGTGGAGATGGGGCCACTGCCTTTTATCCACTTTGACTTTCCCTACGCTCTCAGAGTCCTTGCCAAATCAAAATGGAGTTGAGTCACATGGTCAGTCTGGGTGACTCATCAAAGAGGTTTCTTCCTAGCCCCACCGTAGCTTGAAGCTTCCTAATGGCCCATTAAGAGGACAACGGTTTTACTGTCACCCTGCCTGGGAATGCCTTAGAATCCAATAACTTGGAAACACATGAAACAAATATATTACTAACTTCTAATACAGACATGACACCTACATATATACCATATAATCATTCCTGGCAAATTATAACCTTTCTATTGGTACCCAACATTGTATATCACATATGAAATATTAATATGAAAGATAATCATAAACAATCCACTAGACCCTGACAGCGTCACAACCCAGACCCGAGAGTCTTGAAGCTAAGAGCATGGAGGCTACCTGGCTAAAACCCAACAAGCAGTTATGTTCAGAAAGGGTTCAGAAAGTCCTTGTCAAGAGCAGGAAACCCTCCACAAGAGCCACCTGCAGTGCTAAGTTGAAATGTTTCTCCCTCTGGGCTCAGGAAAGCAGGGTGAACCTAGAGACTGCCCCAATCAAGGTCATTCTGGATTATGTCCTAAACCTGAAGAAGAGGGGTCTCTCACTCCCCTCCCCTAAGGTACACGTGGCAGCAATCTCAGCACTGCACAATACATTTGATGGGATAACCCCCTTCTCTCACCATATGACCTCAGGATTCCTCAAATACCTAGAGAAACTGTATCCCCAAGCCTGAGACTCAATCCCACACTGGGAGCTAAACTTAGCGCTTGAGGCACTCACAAAACACTCATGCAAAACCTTTGGTATCATGCACACTGCTTGTGCTGCCATGGAAGGTGATCTTCCTTATAGCTATCACATCAGCCAGGAGGGTTTCAGAGATAAGAGCCCTCTCTTCAGAGCTCCCATAAATGATGTTTCACTCTGATAAGGTACAGCTCAGACCCCACTGAACCTTCTTGCCTAAGCTGGTGTCTTCGTTCCATGTTAACCAAGATATCTGCCTTCCAGTTTGCTTCCCTGATCCTCAGATCATGGAAAACAATAGGAAATGGTACACTCTGAATGCAAAAAGGGCACTTAAAACATACATTGAGTGAACTATGGCCTTCCACAGAACAACCCAACTGTGTGTGGTAGTCACTGAATGCATGAAGGGCCAAGCAGTGAAAACCCATTGCATCTCATTGTGGATAGCAAATTGCTACCAAAGAACAAACACTCCCCTTCCAGGGAGAATCAGAGTGCACTTGACTAATGCATATGAATCTTCCACAGCCTTTCCTGCACAGTTTCCAATCCAGGAGATCTGCAAGGAAGTGACCTGGTGTCCAGTGTATAACTTTGCTTCCAACTATGCTATTATCCAACAAGCAAGAGATGACTCTGCGCTGGGCAGTCATCTTTTGAGCAGGAAAGACTTAATCCTGCATGCCATCCTCAATATGGCTTGTTAGTCACCTACATTTGAATGGATGTGAGCAGTGTTCAAAGAAGAAAAGAAGGTTACTTACCTTTAAATGCCCTTCTTCGAGATGGGCTGCTCACATACATCCCATACCCTCCCTCTATCCCCACTTTTTGGAGTTAGCAGAAAGAACGGATGAGGGGGGAGGCAGGGGCAGGGCCACTTATATACCACTCAGGTGCTCAGGACAGACCATACAAGGACAGGCTAGGGCAAAAAGCTTTCAGGGAATCCATGCCCTGCAGCGTGTAGACACCTATATCTGAATGTATGTGAGCAGCCCATCTTGAAGAAGGATGTTTACAGGTAAGTAACCTTCTGTTATTCTGCTTAACAGCTAAAAGGGGGCAAGGGCAACTGATCTGCATGGCCTTTGTATTTGCTTGAATAAAATTAGGTATTAGCATAATCTCACTATGGAGGCATAGGGCAGGATGGTAAATTGCATAAGAGCTAATTTTATCACAGATCTTTCAATACCTGTGTTTTAACTGAAGAGGAAAAATGAAATATTTATTTCCATGGTATGCTACCCTTTGATTGTATAAACTCTGTTTAGCCTATTTGGTGGAAAAGTCACCACCAACAACACAGAATTTGAAAGAGTGAGCAACTCTCCTTTTCAGTCTTGTGAGGAGAGAAAAGAGAGTGGGGGTAGTATTAGCTCTCTTAAAAAGTAATGCTTCACCCCCTGCCCATTGTTAAAAGATGGACTTGATGACACTTTGTGGAGTCCCCTTTCTTATTCTGATCAGAGAAGCTGTCTGTCCTTTCCTGGTGTCTGGGAGCTGAAATCACTGAAGGCTGAAATCCTCTCTAAGAGCTGATATCAGTGAAGAGTAACCCGCAGGTGGTGCCAGCAGCAGCAGATGGTGTGAATGACCAGCAAGGGCTACCAGGGGACAGTGCAAGCAGCCGGCAGAGGGTGTGAGTAGCCAGCAGTCAGGGCCAGCAGCCAGTGAATGGTGTGAGTAGCCAGCAGGCAGTGCCAGCAGCCATCTGGAGGAGCCAGTGGACAGTGGGGGGTGTGAGCAGCCAGTGGGGGCTGAAGACTATTGGAGGGAAGGACTGAGGGCCTCCCTGCTTTTTCGAGGTGGATGCAGCTCCCACCCCATGTCATTCTGCTTGGATTTCACAGGCCAGGGAAAAACCTTCCACTCTCAGACTGCAACTGGCAGGTCATCCCTCCCTGAGCCAACACCAGATTCATTTAACCCTTGAAGGGAGGAGGAGATGTTTTACATGTTCTAGTTGGTGAGCTCTGTGTCATACCTGCAAAGAAAAGGGAGGAGAGTGGGAGACTGAAGTGAGGGGAAGAGATGTGTTTATTGTCAAAAAGAACAGTTTCCTGACGGTCTCTAGCACCAGATGAAGGAAGGCAAAGGGGCCATGGACTGTCATTTGCAAAAATTGGAGGGGACAGCCTTAAAGCAACTTCTTCCTATCTCAGTTGTGAATGATGGGTGTAAGTGGGAGAGAAATAAACTATAATAAATTATACAAAAACCTCTCTGTGACATTGATTTGACCATTTAGAGAGAGAGAGAGAGAGAGAGAGAGAGAGAGAGAATGTGTGTGTGTATTTGTTATTTACCTCCGCAGGAGATATGGGTTTCTTCTGCTCTAATACATGACTGTTGATTCAAGCATCTGATGGAATTTGCCACAGGGAGCTGTGGTGCTCACTGCACCAAATACCATCCACCCCAGTGGGGCCAGAGTCACTTCCAGGCGTAAATTCTCCTAAAAGGTTCCCTGTGTCTCCACAGTTCAAGTGTTTGCATATAAGCGCCTTGGTGATGGTACATACAGGACTACTGTAAACACTGCCCCAAGTCCCGATGTAGAAAACCTCCAGCCACCCAGCACAATCACTGCCATCCACCAGTCTCAGATCTGTGAACTCTAGGAGGAAATGCACAGGTTGGGTGTGAGGATTTTCTGACTGTGACTCATGCAGGGGGGTGTAGGCTGAAATCCCAGGGGTCACTAACAAACCTGCCCTTTTTTCTACAGTGCAAGATTCATCTGAGGAGGGACAGATTCTTTCAGAGACCAGTGACAGGCCCATGAGCACTGAAGCTGTTATTTAAAGATGTCATTTACCAACATTTCCACACAGTGGTACCTGGGATTCAGAAATTACTTCATGTTCTAAAAGTGAGGAAATAATACAACTTTCCTGTGCTCCTTAGTATTAACTGTTAATAATGCTTCGGAACTTGGCTTTTTAATGGTGAGCTCTGCAGGTGGGTATGTGGGGGGGAGAGACAAAGGGAAAGAAGAAGATAAACTTTCTGCCATCATTGGCTCACTGCTCAAACACCCACACACTTCACTAAGTCCTGTGATGACCAAACTCATGGGAGCATTCCCAGAACAGACCTGAGCAGAGAACTCCCGCATCCTCTTCATGTCTGCAGCTGTGCTGGCCCCAGCCCCTGGAAGGACAGGTCCAGAGATCAGATTCATTCCCAGAACAGTTCACTTCATCCAGCCAGATCTGCCCGGATCCTTGCCCATAGAGAGCAGAGACAGTTGCGGTGACGGCGTGTCCACATCCCAATTGTTTGCAAATGACATTGGCATCTGCTAGGTCCCAGGCATCATCACAGACTGTCCCCCAGGAACCATGGTAATAAATTTCCACTCTTCCGGCACAGCGATCTGCCCCATTCACAAGCCTGATCTTCCTGCTCCCTAGAAGGATGAATCCCAGTTGTTAATGTGAACTCCAATGATAACTGAACAGCTTCCATGCAAATGAATAATGATGTTACAGTGGCTGAGATACTGAAATGCTTTAAAAGTTTGTCTTTAAGAAGAAACGGAGAGCCGCTGTCTATAAATTTAGATGGTCATGAGGACATGATAAAGAGAATTAGTCGTTAACAGTCCATAATGGAATCGGGTCATTTTGGACTCCCTGGCTTTGCTAGTTAAATCCCTTGATTGTTTTTTTTTTTCCCCTTCCCCCAGGCAGCAAAAGAAAAAAGGAAGAGACAAGGGGGAAAAAAAAGTATGTCCTTTTAAAATTCCTGATTTGTGCTCCTGGTTCAAAAATAAATGATGAATGGCTGGATTTGTCTGTGAGAAAGGGTGACTTGTGAGTTTGTAGCTTTTCAAAATCAAACCCCACTTGCAAAACTCCACTATTTTCAAATATGTCTTTAATAATAAGCATCTATTAAGGGAATTATTAGCTATCATGTGCACAGGCATGCAAGGGGTTTAACTGGAAAAGCCAGGGAGTCCATAACAAGCTGTTTTTTTCTTGTCCGTCTCCCCCCCCCCCAGCAGCCTTTATCACCACAGAAGACTTAGGCTAGTGTAGAGCAGGAAAGCAGCCAGGTAAATGTGTTTGCAGTGTGGCAGAGGAGCCCTGGAGACATCACCCCAAATCATTTTCAGAATTAGAACTTTGAGGGAGACATGCAGAGTGGGGACGAGGAAGGGGAGAATGACCCCATGGGGGCAAAAGTGGATGGGGTGGTACCTTTCATAACACAAGGCCTAAACTGGGAAGATGTCTTTAAGACAGGCAGATCTCTTACTAAGAGTGAGATGGGGTTCTTTCTAGTGATGAGATGCTTAGAAGGGGAGAAGGAAAAGCACTGCTGCTTTGAGCAGGAGAAAGCTGAGAAACTGGGTGCAAAATCTACACTGACTTCTTCCACTGTCAATCCTACCCTGGCTTATGCTCTTCAACCCCAGAAATAACCTGACTGCACCAAACTAAACATTCCCTGTTCTACTCACTCTTGGTCTGTTGCAGATTTCAGGCCTTTTTAGATTTGGAAGTCACTGGATCCTCCAGGCTTGTCTCCTTCCCCTTCTCCTGATCCTTCTGGGAGCTCTGCTGACACCAAACAGGAAACAAGCAGGGCTGCTGGTCCCTGAAGAGCCAGAAGCTCCAAGTCTGGTCATTTCACAGACACCCAGTATGTGAAATTCACCAGCTTCTGGTCAATTTCACAGGATCCCAGCCTGTGAATCTGACCAGGCTCCCAGCTGTTTGGGCAAACTGGCAAGCAGCTTGGAGCCAGATGAGCTCCAGCTGGCTCATAGCCCCGCAGCCTGCAGAGAGAGGCTGAGAGCGGCATCCAGCTCCTAGCCCTTCTCTGTGGTTGGCGTGGGCTGGCAGCTCACTTCTACCCTGGCTGTGTGCAAGCGGCCAGGGGCAATGCCAGCTCTCTGCACCCCTGACTGCTTGCAAACGGCCATGAGAGATGCCAGTTCCCCCAATCCCCGGCTGCTTGCAAGTTGCCAGGGGAGATGGTGGCTCCCTGTATCCCTGTCTGCTTGCAAGCTGGTCAATTGTGAAATGACCAGACTTCAAGCTGCTGGCTCTGCAGGGCAAGCTGCTGGAGCCATATGGGTTTCTAGCCATCTCCTAGCCCCTGCAACCTACAGAGAGGGGCTTAGAGCCCCATTGGGCTCCTAGTCCCTCTCTGCAGGCTGTAGAACTGGCTGCCAGCCCCCAACGCTCATGTAAAGGGGCTAGGAGCTGGAGCCATCCCCCAGCACCTCACCACGGGCTGGAGTCAGATCAGGCCCAGAGCCCGAGCCCACCCCGGGGGGAGGGGGAGGAGGCGGGCCCTGTCGTGTAAATTTGGCTTAAAAGCTTATGTCAACTTGCAGGGCAGAAGTTATTAAGTCGACTTAAGCATTTGCTTAAGTCGACTTAACAATTTCTAAATATGGACTGGGAGTTGCTTAAACTGACTTAAGCCTCTAGTGTAGAGGCAGCCAATGAGCACAAGGCATTGGACAGTGGTGCCAGTGGGTGGCAGGAGCTACAAGTGGCCATGTCTGCACTGTGGCTTTAAATTGACTTAAGGGCCCTTAAGTCGACTTAAATAAAGCCCAGGCTACGCTGCCAGCCAGCAAAGTCGACTATCTCTGTCGCTAAAGCTGACTTCATAACTTCCGTCTATAAAGTCAACTTTATTGTTCAGTCAGCTTTATTAAAACTATAAAAAACATGGGGATGGGGGTTGGAGAGAAGGCACAACACAGTTGGGAGCATTGTCAGCTCCGTGCACCACATCCTAACTCCCCATATTCCCCGACCTGATCCAGCATCTTTCTGGCTTCTCAGCCCTACCCTTCATCTCTCCCCATTCTGAGCTCATCCCGGCATCTCTCCCACTTCTCATTCCAGCCCTGAGCGACTCATTCCCCTTCTGCAGCCCAAGCCTGTACTTCTCTCTCTTTCTCCATTGTGACCCTGCGTGTCTCTCTCCCCTTCTCCAGCCTAACCCCCAGTGCCTCTCCAGATGCGGCTTTTGGGTTAAGCAAAGCAGGTGGTCACCTATGGCCACCGAGCTGTAAATAGAGCCCTGTGCAGATACAAATAAGTGGATCCGTATCCGACCTGAATCCACAAGAAATGGTCCACAGATATCCATGTTGTATCTGCAGATGCAGATATAATGTGAATATCTGCATATTTGCATGGCTCTAGCTCTGTGCAGATAAAAATATGTGGATCCATAACTGATCTGCATCCACAAGAAATGATCCGCAGATATCCGTGTTGTATCTGCGGATGCAGATAAAAGGTGAATATCTGTGGATATCCGCAGATTTGCAGGGCTCTAGCTGTAAGGAGCCTGCAGTGTTCTGCAGGAGGGGGTCACCTGCTTTGTTTAACTCAGTGAACTGCTGCAGACCCCTAGCATTTAGACCCTAGCTCTCCCTGCCTACCTCCAGCCAGCCACTCCTCTCCTCTGCTCCAGAGAGAGGAGACCGGCAGGTGTGAAGCTGCAGCTTGCAGGGTGTGGTCCTGGAGCATCTGCTCCGAAGAGTTCAGGCCACTATAACCTGGCCTCTTCAGGGCTGAATGTGCCCAGTCCAGGGCCTGGGGGTGAAGTGGCCTGAACTCTTTGGAGTGGCCACTCCAGGGCCCCACCCCCAAAAGCCACAGGTTCACACCTGCCTCTCCTCTCCCTGGAACAGTTTAGATGCGCGGCCAGCTGGACATAGGTGGGGAGTGCTGCTCTGTGCCCCCTGGAGGGAGGAAGGGCAGCTGGCACGGACACTAGCTCCAGAAGCCAGGTAAGGGGGAAGCCCCTAGGGTGGCAGGGGACAGTGAAAGGGCAGGGGTGTAGTGGGAAACCAGCAGGGAAGATGCTGGGGGTTGCAGGACCGGTGAGAGGGTGGGCAAAGCTGCACCTTGTTCAGCAAGGATGAGCTGGCTCTGGGGCTAGGGGTGGGGGAAAGCTAGGGCCACAAAAGAGAGCTATGGGGGGGCGGAGCTCTGGACATGGCATCAGCAGCAAGTTGGGACTGTGGCGGGGCAGTTGGGGTGGCAGGGGAACTGGAGCCATGGTTAGGGCAGCAATGGGGGCCTTTAGGGGGCCCACAATGGGTCTTTGCCTAGGGCCCCAATTACCAAAGGCTGCCTCTTGTCTCTCCCCTTGCCTTCTGCAGCCCAACCCCATGTCTCTCCCCTTCTCAGCTCGACCCCGTGTGTCTCCCCTTCTCTGTCTGACCCCGCTTGTCTCTCCCTTTGCTCTTCTCAGCCCAACCCTGTGTATTTCCTCTTCTCTGCTCAACAACCCCACGCCCCCATATTGATGTAAAACAAACAAGGAGTTTGGAAGCACTCTTTAAGACTAACGCATTTATTTATTGCATGAGACTTTATGGGAGAAAATCCCACTTGGTCAGATGGTTAGAAGATGGGGGAACTTACAGAATGGTAGGAAATAAATGCAGGGGAGTGTAAGACATAGGATCAGGTCACACTGTAACAGCAAATCAAAGCAGTTCTTAGGATTCAAACACTGGGAAACAGCACATAGAAAGAAAGAAAGAGAGTTGCTATTTCTTTTAGATTATTGTGTGAAAACGGGATTAAATTGTGACTATGGATTTCTTTCCCATTACAACAGGTGATTTGACTTCACCTTCCTCTATGTGCTGTTTCCCAGGGTTTGAGTCTTAACAACTGCTGCACCCTGCCCCTGCACTGGCAGTTGCCCTGCGGCACCTGGTCCAGAGCCGGAGGAGTCTGGTTGGTGCAGGGAGGAGTGCTGCGCTGGCACATTGTTGGGCTACATCAGGCTCCTTGGCCTCCCTCTTGCCACACACGGTATGGAGGGTGGTGTGGTCACTCAATTCCTGTAGTAAAGCAGTGGCCAGGAGAGAGGGGCAATTCTGCTGTGGTGCCCTGTGGGCCAGCTACCCACAATACATCCCTCCTAGGGTGACCTAGCAGCTGCTAGTGTGGATGTGGGCAGTCTCCTGGCATTTTCAGTGTGGACGCTCTAAGCCAACTTAATAAGGTCTACTTTAAGATGGGTATTAAGCCAGCTTAATAAAGCCCTGTTGTGTGGACATAGCCTGTGACAATAAGTTTAGTTAAATGAATGTGGAATGAACAAATCTGGGAAAAATAATGTGAAGCACAAAAAGTCATTGAGGGGGGACAGCTGAGCAGAAGTTAAAGATAGAGGGACATATTGGCGAAAAAGGAAAATAGAAGAGATATGAGTTTGCAGTGCAAAACAGTTAAAAGAAATAAAGCAGTCTTGTGCAGAAAAGCATCACACCAGAGCTTGTGGGGAGAGGGGGAGGAAAGCTGCTGCTTTTATGACTTTGGTTAGAGCCTGATAGTTCTTTTTTTCTGACCAAAGAGTTTTCTAACTGTCACGGGATGCTCATCCATGCACCCTGAGTTATGGCCTATATTCTTTTCCTCTTCACATATACACTGTGATTGTATGATTTGCTGCCAATTACAACATGCAAGATTTCTTTATGGGTGGTCATAACCTATTCTATGTTATTAATTATTATTATTATTATTATTATTATTATTATTATGGTGATGTTTCCTGCATCCACATGCCTGTGTACATGTGTGTAGCATGGCTCAGGGGGTGGGAGACAGACAGAACTCTCCTCCAGCAATATGCAAACAACTAAAGCTGAGAGCAAAAAACCAAGTACCTGGAGAAGGCAACAAAGATACACTAACTAAGACAGCTCAAGCTGGGCAAAGGGATCACATGAGAGGAAATAAGAACAGAGAGAGACACTTGGAAGGATTTGGGACTTTTTGCCTGAGAATCTTCATCTTGAAACAACTTCAAGCAAGATCTGGGCCCTGCCTGGTGTCAGGCAGAGACTGGTCAAACAAATATCTGACAGCCAAACATCTTGAGTATGAACTTGGACTATGAGGTCAGGTTAAGTAGAGATATTAGGGTGGTTTGTGTGTTTTACCTTGACTCATTTGTATTGTGATTTTGCCTTAATTGGCCACATTGTCACTTAGAATTATGATCTGATCAATAAACTACCAGTTGTTTTATGTAAAGCTGTGTGATCTTTAGAGAGGGTGAGTGAAGAAGGCTGGGCACAATCCATTTCCTTGTTAAATGGACAGACTTGAGTGCATGGTGGTTGGGAGTGGGTCCTGATCTCTGTAGACAGTGACTCCTCGTGTGTAACTGAGGACGTGGGTGCTCACTTAGGGACCATCCCTTGAGCAGCCAGAGGGCACACACCCGCTGCTTGGGACAGATTGCACGTGAGTGGCTGTAGTGGGCTGACTCAGGAGTGAGTGGTCACTTGGCAAAGCAGGGCAAATCAAGCTTCAGGAGAGGAAATCAGGGAGTCACAACAGCACACCTGTAGGCCTCATAAGGAACTAAAGTAACACATACAGAAATTTGCAGTCTTTGAACCTCCAACATCTATTGACTGTGATAAGAACAAAGGAAACATCCTATGACACTGAGCAAAGCAACACTCTGAGGTGCCAGATGCCTACAAAGTAAATAACATGACAGCTTGGTTGTAGGGAAACAAACATGAATGGAATGGAGATAGTTAAGACAGTGGCTTGAGTAAATGATGAAAACTGTAATACGATGTTTTATGATGGTTCTATAGCTATTTCTAGGAATGTGCCAATTAAGTTTCTTTTTCTCTCAACATAAAGGAGAAGTAGTGATGGATTAATGGTGTTAGTGTTAAGAAGGGTGATTGAAATGAGTGATTGGAATGGGATGCATGAACAGGAATGGAACAATAAGGAAGCCATGTTCATTACTTTGTAACATGAAAGATGGAATAACATGATAAAATGATTGACTTTTGTGGCATTGGCCCAACAAAAAGCGTAAAGAAAATGGTAGACTTTGGGTTCATTCTGAAAATTCCAAGGCTCTGGCCACCCCCCGGGGGCTGCTGCCCCCCAGAGCTGGCCACAGGGTGAGCCACTGCGGCTCTGGCCACCCCGCCAGGGAGACAGTCCCCCGGAGCTGGCTGAGGGACAGAGCCGGGAGCGGGGCTCCCCAACCGCTCCTGCCGACGTGATGGGGCAGTCGGGGGCGACCGCGGCTCCTAGCCGGCTTTTGCAGTGGGAGCTGCAAGCTGGGAGCCTGGGGGAGCCACGGTACTCCCAGGCTCCTGACTTGCAGCTCCTGCTGTGAGCGCAGGCAGGGGAGACATGGTCCCCCCTGTTTCCCCACTTGCCCCGCTGCCCCCACAATGGGGCAAGTGGCTTGGGGAGCCATAACACCCCCAGGCTCCTGGCAAGCCCCCTTGCTGGCTGGCCGGCTGGTGACCTGCCCCCTCCCTGCTGCTCTGGTTGCTTTTTCACATGCCTGGATCTCCAGGTGAGATCCAGGCAGGGGATTGGGTGTTAACATGGCCCTCCAGGGGGCCATGTTGCCACTCGTCCCAGGGTGCCCCTCTCCCCAATCGAAATAGCAAGTCCTGTCTGGACTTGCTATTTCAATTTGGTATTTTTCCTTAATTTGATTTAAGTTAAATCAAATTAAGGGTTTTATTGTGAATTTGCTTATTTCAAAATTAACTTATTTTGAAATAAGCATTCAGGTGTGGACATAGCCAAAGTCTCTGAACTATACATGTCATAGTATGTCCCGCTTGCCTGTCTGCAGTTGGATGGGTTTTTCTTTATTACTGGCAAAAAGATAAGAGATGCAGTTAACATGTTTCAAGGTGCAGTGAAGGTTTGATATATGAATGCAGAAGTGAGGGAAAGCTTTGACTCCTTTTCAAAACACAATCTTTTCCAGACACAAAACATATGCCAGAGCAAGGCCAAGCAAGCAGGTTGGAAAGCAAGGGTGATGCAGGAAGATGTTAAAAAAGAAACATAAGCATGAGGCCATAAACTGACCATGTACAAGATGAGACATCGTTCTCTGTCCTCCCACAGGATACAAAAAGCATTTGTGCCAAAGCCCCAAGACTCAGACACTCCAAAACAGAGCATGACCATGCATTGAAAGCAGTGTTACCAGGGGAGGGAGGTGGGTACAAGTAAGATTAAAGCTATCAAGAAGAAGGAGTTGAAGAGGGGGTTTTGTCTGCCTATGAAACCGTGGTCAGGGAAAGAGACAGTTCTATGAGCATACAGAACTAGGACTGGGAGGAAAGGAATCTCTATTAGCATATAGAGAAATAAGCCGTACTGGCGTGAAGGGCTTGGATAAGCTTCTGGTTTTAAGCTTGTCATTGTACCCCCCAAGAAATCCTTTGCAGAGTGTCTGCACAGTGAACTCTGGACTGTAGCTGTCTAGTGAAGTGTGTTTGGGCACTGAAACAGGGCAGAGGAGCCCTTAAGGATGATATTATAAATTATAATAAAAAGTTGTGTCAATGAGGTCTATGTAAAATCTTGTTTCAAGTTGCCCTGAACAAAATTTCATACTTGTATTTTGTGGGAACTTTCAAACTTTTGTTTCAGTTGGGGGGGGGGGCAGAATTCCCTCTTTCCCAAGGAAGTAAAATGCTGGTTTGTGACTCACTACATTTCTAATGAGCGCAAACATTAAAATACCGTGTTTGGTCCTTAATAAAGCAGGCCTGATCCTACTGTTAAAGAATGCTGTTGTTGAAGAATGCTGTGATAAATTGCAGGCCTAAGGGACTTTAGCTGGTGCCTCTCTGTGCCTCCCTGCTCCAGACACCAAGCATCCTTGACACATACCATCCTGCCTCAATTCTGTTGCTATCCATTTGTTATGATTACAAAGAGCCATTTGTCCTGTATTGCCATGAGACAAATGGGGTTGCTTATGGGTGCTGGTCCAAAGGCATGGGACTCACATGAAGCCAGTGACTTGTTACAGCACCCCTTTGAACAATGTGTCTCTTGGGTTCCCTCCTTTTCTGCGTGCTGTAACAGCTGCCACCTTACTGACAGAAGAATCCTCATCCATGGTACCAGTGAATTTGCTAACTATTAGAGTGCCTCATGCTGTACTTGCACTTTTGCTAAATGACAAGACCCAGCACCTTTCAGCCTCTCAACTCACCCGATACGAGGCTACCTTGTTATCTTCACCACATACTACAATTGAGAAAGAAAACATGCTTAATACTGCCACCCTACTACCTGCGCCTGGAGAAGGCAAAGATGCTTTGAGAAACCCAGGGCTGATTTGCAGGACACACCTATAACTAATCCTGATGTCATTTACTAAACTGACAGATCATGTCAGCAGACAAAGGAGTGTGAGCTGGTAGCTGGGTATGCTATTTGCAGCTTGCGTGAGGTGGTGGAAAATGGTATAGTAACAGATGGGAGATCTGCAGAGGTAGCTGAATGAGTAGCCTTAGAAAGAGCATGCAGGCTAGCCAAAGGGAAACAGGCAAACATTTACCACCCCTTTAGGGTGGTGCATGATTTTAGGCAACAATGGAAAGAGAGGAATTTCTTAACCTCTGCAGGGAAAAGAATAAAAAATGACACACATGTGAGCTGATTATTAGAAGTAGTACACTTACCTAAGGAAGTAGCAATCATGCATTGTGCTGCACATACACATGGGAAAGATGAAACAAGCAAGGGTAACACTCTAGCAGCCGCAGCCACTAAAGCTGTTGTAACCCAGTCTCAGGCTGAACATGCTGCCTTGTTAGTTCAACAAGAAATGCCTCCTCCTGATGAAGACTCCAATCAGGACCTTAGCATAAGGCAAGATCTGGCCCCAGAGGATGAAAAGATTAAACGGAGGATGGCAGGGTGCACCTTGCACCCAGACAAGATATGGCAAGATGGCGACGGCTGCCCTGCTGCGCCATTGAGCTTCCTGCCTCATCCCTTAAACACCTACTACAGTCTGGCACATGTTGGCAAGAAAGCCAATCTGCTGGCCAAAGATTGGTGTGTACCAAATTTGCACAGCTGTGTCAGCTCATTCTGTGCCTCTTGCCCCACCTGCTTGGCTCACAATGTAGGGAAACATGTAAAGAGCAAGAGAGCAGCTCAACCTCCACCTTGGGGTCCTTTTTTAAATATGCAGGTTGATTTTGTTCAATTGCCTACATGTTATGGGTTCCAGTATCTTTTACTGATTATATGTATGTTTTCAGGATGGGTGGAGGCCTATCCATGTCATAAAGCTGATGTTGCTGCAGTTGTAAAACGTCTGTTGAAAGAGTTCATTCCAAGATTTGGAATACCTTTAGGCCTAAATTCTGAAGGAGATCCCCTCATTTCACTGGGAAAGTTCTGGATGAAGAATGTAGGGTCCTTAGGATCAAACAACAATTCCACTGGCCTTACTCTACCCTCAAGCCTCCGGGAAGGTGAAAAGAGCTAACGGTATTTTAAAGGGAAGGTTAGCTAAAGTTTGTGCCTCCACAGGATTAAAATGGGTTGACGCTTTACCCATTGTACTGATGTCCCTGAGGGCAACTCCCAGTCAGAAACCTGGCTTGTCACCACATGAGATACTGATGAGAAGACCAATGCCCCTTCTACGGGGACCATGTAGAACACCTAAAGACTTTCAATTCACTCAAGAGGAAGTTATTCAGTACTTTCTAAAACTTACAAAAAAGTTTAAGCATGTTGTCTTTACAGGTCAAAGAGGCCCTGCCAACTTCCCCAGATCAAAAGTGTCACACCTCAGAACCAGGAGACTGGGTGCATTTAAAATCTTATCATAGGAAAAGTGCCTTAGAACCCCAATGGAAGGGACCTTTTCAAGTGCTTCTGACCATTCGTACTGAAGTAAAACAAGAAGGAAGAGCCACCTGGGTGCACGCTTTGCAGTGCAAGAAGATTCCACCTCCACAGGAGGAGGAGTCCATAACTGAAGAAGGACTGGCAACCCTGCAGCCAGAATAACCAATGACCTCGCCTTGTGGAAAGAACAAGCCTCTGCCAAAAAGTCCTCCAGAGTTCAATCCATATTTACATTGGTTAGATTTAGTATTTTTGATGTTGTGCTGCTAATTTGCTTAAATATCTATTTATTGAATAGGATAGCAGTTATAGCTTGCCTTTTATGCACAACATCTATAAGTAGGTCTAATGTGTTCCTTATTGTCCTGCTCCAATATACACATGATTTAAATATTTCTAATTGTTGGGTCTGTTCCCACCTCCCTATTCACACCCAAGGAGGAGTTCCTGTGATTCCTATTCCAGTCACCTCTAACAACACAGACTAGTGGGATCCTACCTGGGGAGAAGGAGCTACTTGGAAAGATGTAGGGCGAAACCTATCAGAGTACATAAAGGTCTTAGATACCCCTTTCCCCCAAAAAAGGGTACGTTATTTTTGTAATACAACTGGAAACCCATCTTTAGGTCGTTCCCCCCATTGCAGTCAAACCATTTATGACACCTTGGAAACTTGGTCTCATTGGTGGCTAAAGGGTTGGTATTCAATGGCACCTAGCAGAATTGTCCGTTGTGAATATGGGGGCAAGGCAGCCAGGGGGAACTGTGGCTCCTTCCCCCGCTTTCTCTGCTGCGGTCCTGGGGCTGTAGCAGGGAAAGCAGATCCTGCACCCACCAGCCCGCGGGGGCTGGAGCAGCCTGGGAGCTGCAGTGGGGAAAGTGGAGGAAGGAGCCACATGTCCCCCTGGCTGCCTTGCCCCTGCTGTCAAGGGGTCCAGCTGGCTCCAGCCCCCGCTGTGTGGGGCAGGAGCTGGCAACCCCAACAAGGGGGTTGAGCTGGCTTCTGCACCCCCATGGGGGCAGGAGCTGGCAACCCTGGCAAGGAGGTCCAGCCTCCTCTCCCCTAGACACCTGCAAGCGACCGGGGTGATGCCCGCTCCCCCAGCCCCTGCCAGGCTCCCCAGCCTGCTGCATGTCACAGCAGTGAAATGGACCAGGCTGCAGAGTCAAGCGGGCTCCTGGTCACTGTGAAATTGATCAGGCTGTGGAGCGGCTTGATTCTGCAGCCTGGCCCATTTCACTTCTGTGACATGGAGCAGGCTGGGGAGCCTGGCAGGGGCAGGGGGAGCGGGCATCACCCCTGCTTGCTTGTAGGCAGCCAGGGGCTGGGGGACCAGGGTGTGGAAGAGGTCTGCCCCCACAGCCCCACCACTCCCCAGACCGAGAAGTGGAGCAAGCAGCGCTGGCATCCACTGCCCTGCTAGCTGCCAGGCACCAGCTCCAGGACCCCCCCGCCCAGGCTGGCTGCTGGCAAGCCCCGCAAGCTGGCTTGGGGACCACCACCCCCAGGCTTGCTGTCGTAGAGGTGGAAAGGCGACTGGGGACCTGTCACCAGCGGGAGGGGTGACAAGGGGGGGAACAGGGCAAGTCAGCTCCCTGCCGGCTCCCTGCCAAGCCCGGCAGCGGGGCCAGGGGGATCCAGAAGTCGACTCCCCCCAGCAATGCTGGGTCTGTAGGCTCCAAGCCCCAGGGTGTGGGGAGCCCGGCTCTCCCTTGCACTCCTGGGGCTGCAGCAGCCAAGCCCCCTGGGCAGCAGGGAGCCTGCTCCCACCTGCGCTGCTGTGGCTGCAGGCTCAGAACCCCAGGGGTGCAGGGACCCAGCTCTCACCCACACTCCTGGGGATGCAGGCCACCCAAGGGTCCATCCCACACTGGCTCACCAGCAGCAGGGGATGCAGGGAAGGGGGATCCCTGCCCTTGGGGCTGTTTTCCCCTGCCTGGCTTTCCAGGGTGCCAGGGGGCCATGTTGCCACATCTCCGATGCTGCCCGTCTGCTAAATTGAAATAGCATGTCCACACTCAGGGCATGCTATTTCGATTTTAGTGCTTCCCTTTATTTGAGTTAACATTTTCTTAGTTTGAATTAACTTGTTTCAAAATAAGGACTTTATTTCAAAATAACTCATTTAACATGTGGACACAGTCTAAGGAACACCGCCACCTACTTCTCCCAGGCCAAATCTAGGCATTACCCTGGATCTCCATGACACGCTTATCACTGTGTAGTGACACAGTGATGTGTCCCAATCACTACATTGAGAACCACTGCACTAACTGATCATTCCTAGTTTTTAGCAAGGTTTTAAGTGTAGAGTTAATTTTGAATTCCCAGTTATGCAGTTCCTGCTCTGGGGATAATTAAAAAATCTGTAGTTTTTTTTGTTTGTTTGTTTGGTTGGTTTTTTTGTTTTGTTTTGTTTTTTTTAAACACATAAATTGCTTATATGTATTCAAACTTAACACCAGTTTAACTTTTATCTGCAAACTACAAGGGGAGCTGGTAAAACCCATTTATTTTGGTTACCTAATGCCCTCCACTAGAAACAATTCTGGTGGCCTTTCTTTAGGAAGCTTCCACATCTTCCCAGTTTCAACACACCTGAGATATTCAGAAAAGTAATCTGCTGCATCTACAGTACTGGCTTTTCCTTGTCCCATGAAACTCTAGTTACATTTGGCTGATTGTGAGTGTTAAAATTGCCATTTCTCCCCCTGTTACTTGACTTCCACAGGAAATGCTGACAGGCTGTTGAAGTCCAGGCCAGGCAAACACTATCACCAAAGTACCAGAAGCACACACTGGCCTGAAAACAGGTTAAGTTACCCCAAAAGCTGCAGAAGAGAATGAGAGCAGGGCTATGCTCTCCTCCACCACTCTGTAAATCACCAAAACCAGTATATAGCCCCAGTGAAACAGGGCCAGGCCATGTCCTGTCTGCATACTTTGGTCAGTGGATAAGTTGCTAGCAGGAGATGAGTAGCAGGTTTATGATCGAGCTGGGTTAGGATGCCAGGAATTCAGGATCAGGCACCAGATTAAAGACAACAAGCAAACAACAAAATCAGGGACAAACCAGGATCAGAAGCCAGAGTCCCCATCAAACAGGGACAGCCAGCAGAAAGCCATCTTAAACTACCCAGTGTGATGGGGAAATGTCAGTAACCCAGAATCCCCATGGCCCCAGGTTCTGGCCCTGCACATTGTTATACAGTAGCTGGTTTACAGATACCACCATGACCATCCTTGGGTTGCGAGACTCATGCATCAGAAACATCTTTTAGATATTGACAGGGAGCTCAGGAAATCTCACACAGAGCCCAGGACTGGAAGCAGAAGTCCATGCACCGGGTCCGATGCCCCTAAGATTCAGATTGGCCATCCTCCAATATGTCAGCAGGGATGGTGCTGCCCCATTACACCACCCAGCTCTGGTTCGTGCCTCCCCAATGGCTAAGGTGAATCTTGGGGGGCAGTATCCAGAATTCTGATTGTTTCACAGCTGAGTCAAGCAGCCAATGGGAATGCAGTCACTGGAGATGAATGCAGGGCTTGGAGGCAGAGTCTGTGTTGGTGGGGAAACAGAGTTGATGAGAGTGTGATGGACAACTAGGCTATGCTCACATGTAGACGCTTATTTGAAAATAAGTTATTTTGAAATAAGCTAATTCAAAATAAAATCTTTAATTCAATTTAACTTAAATTGAATTAAATAAAAGCACCAAATAAAAACAGCAGGTCCGGACACAGGGCTTGCTATTTCAGTTCAGGAGAGGGGCACCCTGGGAGGCGTGGCATCATGACCCCCTGGCAGGGCCATGTTGCCACCCAATCCCCTGCCTGGCTCTCACCTGAAGGGACAGGCAGGGGAAAAGAGCCCCCAGGCCAGAGACTCCTCTGCCCTGCATCCCCCGCTGCTGGTGGGGCAGTGAGGGAGGGAATGTGGGGCAACATGGCTGCCGCCAGGGCAGCGGGTCCCCCACCGGCTTGCCTCACTGCCCTGGCAAGCTGCCTGCTGAGGTGGTGGTGGGTGCGGAAGCTGGCTTCCCCCCTTCCTGGGCTTGCCGGCTGCAGCCCCAGCAGCCAGTTGGGGAGCCAGTTTGCCCTGCTTTCGTGGCTTGCCGGCTGCCAGTGGGGTGGCGGGTGGGGGAGCTGGTTTGCCTGGGGCGTGCCGGCTCCCCCACCCACCGCCCCAGTGGCAGCTGGCAAGCCCCAAAAGCTGGGCGCACCCGCTTCCCGACCTGCCTCCAGGGCTGGAGCCAGCAAGCCCCAAAAGCGGGGGAAACTGGCTCCCACACTCGCTGCTGGGACTGAAACAACAAGCACCCAAAAGTGGGGCAAACTGGCTCCTGCACCTGCTGCTGGGGCTCCAGCCAACAAGCTCCAAAAGTGGGGCGAACCGGGTCCCTGACAGGCTGCCGGGGCAGTGGGGGTGCTGGCTCCCACACCAGCTGCCCCACTACCCCCCCTGCACCTCCCCTCCCTCCCTGGCCCAGGGTGCTGATTGACTCCCTGGCCAGGGTGATGGGGGGGTGGCTTCCTCTCAGGTTGCCATGCACCCTGGGAAGAAGGTCATCTGTTATATCAATATGTGGGTCATATTGATATAACACAGCCAGATGGGGTTATTTAAAAATCACAGTTTTGAAATAACCCTAATTTTGATATATAACAAGGTTTTATTACATCAAAATTAATTTTCCTTATTTTGAAATAAAGGAGCTCCTTATTTTGAAATAAAGAAACATAGTCTGGACCTAAACATTTTAAAAGCTGTGTGTGGACATGCCCTTAGATTATAACTGTCAGTTTATTATTTATTAGTGGGTATCTTAACAGGTTACCCATGGGTCAGTGATGTCACATTAGTATACTGAACAACTCATGTGAACCTGAAACCTCTGCATTTACCCTTTCTCATTGGGAACCCATTATGACACTAGGGTTCTCCCAGCGTAAAGGCAGGCAAAAAGAGATACACAGACTGGAATCCCCTGATCCCCATTCCCTCGGCAGAGCATGTGGTGTTAGCAGAAAACCCATCGCTCTCAGCAACACATAGAGTAGCATACCAGGGTCTGTCTCATATCTGTGGTGCCTCCCCCTGGCTGTGTAGGGAATCAGCTCTCAGCCAGGCAGAGCATCTCACATTTGGTCCATTCTCTGCCAGACTCTCCTTTGCAAGACTCAGGTCCTCTCTTCGGGGGGATTCTGCAGTCCCAGGCCTAGCCCCTTCTTCCTGTGGCTATCACAGTCCTGCCACCAGTACTATGGCAGTCAGGGATGCAGAAGGGTCCCAAGTCTGACAAGTACTTTTGGTCCTGTCCCTGAGATCCTATATGTGTGGCCGCCATCCACAGCAGCCTTCTGCTATGCCTCCTACACAACTCCTCCATCAATTTCCCTGGGATACCTCCCCAAGGCCCCCAGATCTTCTCTGCATTATTTCAGGGTCTTTGGCTCTGCTGAATCCCAGCAACCAGCCACTGCTCAGTCCAGGGTGCTCACAGCCCTTTTCCCTAGTGTTCCTGGGAGACACTGACTTTGCTCTGCAGCACCCCTGTATGCTGGATTCTGGCGTCCTGATTGGTTCTCCATACATTCCTTCCTATTGGCTACTTCTTTTTCATCCTCTCCAAGGCTATGTCTACATCTAACTGCTTAGTTTGGACTTGCTTAGTCCAAACTAAGCAGTTAGCAGCTAGTTTGAACTAAACACTTTTTTTTTTTTTTTTTTTTTAGTTCAAACTAACTTTTTCATTCAAACTAAAAAAGTGTGGCTAGTTTGAACTAAAAGTTAGTTCAAACAAACAAAAAAACCATGGTTAGTTTGAACTAACCACTAGTTCAAACTTATCAAACTTATTTAGTTCTAACTAGCATGATGTAGTCATGCTGAAGTTTGAAATAAGTTTGGACTAAGCAGTTAGCTTGACCTTACCATTCAAACTAACTAGTTCAGACTAAGCTTTTTGACCTTTTTTTTTTTTTTTTTTTAAGTTCAAACAAGGCAAAGCCTGCTATAAATATTACACAAATCCCTAAAAAGGAGCAAGCTCTTTTGAGGTCTTTTTAAGGCTGGGTAATGTTGCTGGGCAAAGTTGGCCATCCAGGTCCAGAACTTTCTGGAAACAGTGAGAGGTAGCATTTTGAGCATGCTCCACAAAGTTTCCTTTTGGTCTGGTTAAATATTTGAGAGCAGCAGCTTGAGCAGGAGCCACACAGGGAGCTGCAAGGAGAGGAGCTCATGTGCTCTGTGAGTGGCTGAGATAAGCTGAGCCAGGAGTGAACAGCAAGCTGTTTTCTCCCTGTTGTGGAGTATTTTGCAGAAGACTTTTTTCTTAAGTGACTAAGGGCTGGTTAACCAGTAAACTGACTGCATGGTGCTTGTTCCAGAGGAAAAAGAAAGGACTGCATAGATTGCTACTGAAGATTCCTGCAGACAAAGACGAGGATTGCTGTTTCTTTCCACTGAAGCCTCTAGACTTGAACAAAGACTGCAAGTGAGATATAGGTGAACTTCACCTGAAATTTGGGGCTCTCAGGTTTATTTCCCACAATGTTTCTGTGGGGACTGTTCTGTTTAAATTCATTTTATTTTCTTAGGATAAGATTTATAAGTTAGTAGTTAATAAAGTTCATTGTTTTGCTTATTCTAAGTAGTATTTTAATGCAGGATGTTAACTCTGAGCTGGATAGCAAAAAGACCTGAGGCACAGGCCCCCAGGCTTTGCCTGTGCTAGACGCTGCCCCTGTTACAGGGTCTGCCCCCAATAGGCCACATCCACAACAGACCCCCCCACCCCACATTTCAACAGGCCCTACCCCTGTCCTGGGCCCCACTTGAAACTGGAATTCACATGAAATATTTTGAAGTGGGGAAGTTTCACATGAAATGGAAATTTTGGAAACACGGAGATGTGATGTTTCTGAAAGGAGATATGCCCCCTGGGGCCATGCCGGCTGATGACTAAAATTGAAGTTGTCTGTTTCTAGTCAGCAGCTGTCAAGGTACCAATGCAGTCTGACCCTGTAGATTACCATGGATTGTCCTGGCCCAGAGTGTTTAGCCTCCGTACCACTCTCCCACCACAGAGAGGCCCCATGCTATGTTGTGATTCAACAACTCCTTCATACCCATCTGTATTAAAACTGTAAAATGAGCAATTGTTCACTTCCAGTGTTCTCTACAAATGAATCAAGTTGCTGGCAATTTCCTCTTAAAAGGTCACAGACCACTTTAGAAAGATGTATAAAAATTTTCCTCCTCCTCTGACAAGGCATATCACTCCCTATCTCCTACAGGTTTCTGTTGCTGAACATCAGGAGTCAGGGAGGTCAGAAAATAGCAGTGGGAGGGAGGGTGGTGGATCAGACCGTCCCCCTGGGACTTCCAGTCAACTTCTTTAGGTTCTCCGGTTACTGGAAAAGTGGATGGCATCTAAGTGCCCAGCTGAGCAATGATGCCCTGCTGACCCATGCTGAAGATACCTACTGCTGCAGTTCTCAAGCTTAAAATAGAGCCCACACCTCCCCTGAACTTTGCTGTAATGCTTGCCCTCCCATTTTGAGTGGCAGCATGAGACTGTGAAGCAGTGCAGAGGAGAGGTGGCAAAACAACAGCTCCAGTTCTCCATGTTGGGCTTCTCATGCCACAGTGCAGGAAATTTAAAAAGGCTCTGAGCCTCTCCCAGCTTCCAGGTGTATGCAACCCAGGTAGGGGAAGCTGGGGAACTCATGAAGCAAGCAAGCAGGTTGGCTGGGGCTGCCAGTGCAGTGCTGTGAGAAGGGTCACACCAAACTGGCAGACCCAGCCAGCCAACCAGGCTGCCTGCCTTCTTGTCAATTTCCAAAGGGATAGCCGTGTTATTCTAGTCCAGTAAAAAACAAACAACAAGGAGCTGTGTGGCACTTTAAGACTAACAGATTTATTTTTTTCATGAGCTTTCGTGGGAGAAGACCCCACTTCCTCAGATGCTTCACCCATCTTAGAAGCATCTGAGGAAGTGGGGTCTTCTCCCATGAAAGCTCATGCAAAAGATAAATCTGTTAGTCTTAAAGCGCCACACGACTCCTTGTTCTTTTGCCTGCCTTCTGCCTCCCCTGCAAATAGCCAAAGAGAAAACAGTAGAGTGAATTGTAAAGAAAGCAGACAAGCCTCCTGCAGTGTTCCTTCACCCTGCCCTTAGCCCCTGCCAGACTCCCAGCCCCCCTCCTGGGGAAACAAAGCAGAGAGGACTTAGCAGGAAAAACTGAGTAAGCCTACTCTTACAGGAAAGAGACAGTCCAAACAAAAATACAGCATTACTGGGACCACAGGATCCAATGCAAGACAGACAACACTACAGGAATTCACAATGAATTACGGCAAGAAGATAATGTAAAACAAGCAAGGCATCTAGTGGCACTTTCAAAGAGTAACACATTTATTTATTGCTAGAGTTTTTGTGGGTGAAATCCCACTTTGTCAGATGCTTGAAAATGGTTTCCAAAATGGGATTTTGCTCATGTGATAAATAAATGTGTTACTCTTTAAAAGCACCACAGGACTTTTTCCTATTTTTACTGGGTTAGAGTAACATAGCTACTCTCCCCCTGCTGGAACTTTTCAGTAAAAGGATGGTTAACTTTGTGGCATGCTGCCTGGTAGGCATACTTATGCTGTGCACAATTCATAGGAGGGCAAAACTGAAGAGCCGAATAAATAGTATTTCCAGTCTGAACAGTGGCCGTGTGACAATGACACTCACCCACTCAAAGCTGTCTACTCTTTCAGGGTATTCATTATCTTTAGTGGCAAAAGTAAATTTTATTGTTTGTATTCCTGTTTGCCCTGCAGAGACAACTCCAATTAGATAGAAGATGTTGGATTCTTTTCTCTCTTGGTCATCATTTGACAAAATGTTCTCTACATACATCCTCTATGCAACTGAATGCAATGGAACTGTTTATTTGTTACAAGCTCCCAACCCCCTTCTAACCCTGTTATTTCTCCTTCCCAGCTTGACAGGCTCTCCATAGTCTGCGTAGACCTCACTTGGCTTCCAATACAAACCTCTGCCCCTGGGCTATTCCCCCTTCTTGCTCACTGCTCACTTGACTCCCTATAGCTGCAACTCACCCCCACCTCACCTGAGTCTAAGCTGGATCCTCCACTTTTTTTAATCGTCAAGTGTTTTGTTTTGTTTTGTTTTGTTTTGTTTTGCATCTTTAGAATTATTTGCTAAATGAAAGCACAGGTGCAACTGCACTTGCTTACCAGCTGAATGTTACAGGGTAGCACTAGCACATGTGCTACTAGCCATTGAATTTGAAGGTCATGGGCCTACTCAAGCTAAATGTGACTCAAGGCAGAATTTGGCCTGTGCTGTATGAGAAGGAGAGGGAGAACAGAACAGAACCCAGGTACTTTCAGATGTGAGGAGGAGTGGCAGTGGGGTTACAAAGGGGGAAATAAAAGGTTATTTGTTATCTGAGCAAATTTGATACTGGAGAGGATGTTCAAGATGAACCAGTTTAAATCCAGAATGCCCTTTCTGAGGTTCATTTTAGGAGTGCTATTGTACCTCAAACTATATAAACAAGCAAAGTATTTGGCTTCCAGTTGGGAAGTGGTCACAAGAGCCAGTCTTCATATTTGAAACTTTTACTAAAAAGCTACATAAATAAGAAGCATTATTCCACTGTGGCTTTTACAACACAGGCCCAAAACTGAAGCATATAACTTATGCAGACATGTCAGCTCTTGCAAATTTATCGTGAGTGACATTATTGGTAGGCAAAGCCTCACTCATGATCACCCAACAGAGCTCTCAAATCTCAGGAAGTTTTATCCCCAGCCCCACTCTGCTAACGTTTGCTCAGTCTTCTGTAGCCACAATGTAGGGACACAGAGAAAATGAGTAGAATTTACCTTTAAAGAATCTGTTAGGCAAGACTGTGTATCTGTTCTTTAATATCATAACTAAAATATTTAATTCAGTTTAATAGACATCATAACCAATATTTAACAAAGCTCCATATCATAAATTTGGAACTCATTTTATATTCTTGATGAAAGTTCTTTTAGATGTAACACCATGTATTTTCATTTAAATATGTGTGAAAAAGATGTGTGAACAAAGGATCTGTGTGATGGATCAGTTGAGGTCAGCCTGTCCTGATGAAATGCAAGTATCACATTAATAGATGAACAATTCAAACTAATCTCTGAAAAGCAAGAAGAATCCACCCCAAAAAGAAAAAAAATAAAATAAAATCACAGTCATGTCTCCAAACAACTGGTGATGAATGATCATCAGACAGGAGCTCTGAGACAGCAAGACACAGCAAGCTCCATACAGTCACATGAGACTCAGGAAATATATACAAAAAAAAAAAAAAAGAAAAAAAAAGGAAAATTTTGTCTCTCATTCTCTAGCTGTCAACTTAGAGCACCAGATTCATGACCTAGAAAGACCTGGCTCCCTCCTTGTGCCCAGCCTAGTTGGCCACTGAGCTGGCTCAAACAACACATAAAAGGACTGGTAATTATATCATACCAGCTTCCCAACTTTCATGGGTATCAATGCATGTGTCTGGTTTTTGCTATTTTTACATTTAAAAATAAATGTGGCATATTGCCTTCCCTCCAAAAAGATTCTGCTAGTCTTTTCTAACAAATCCATTTCCTCTGTTATACCAAAAAGTCACCCACTAAAATGTTGTGCAATAAGAGCACACAAAAGGAAAAAAGACTAGCAGGATCTTATTCAGGGGGACAAGGGAATATGTCACATTTATTGTAAATAAGTAAGGATAGCAGAAAGCAGTCTCTCTCTCTCTCTCACACACACACACACACACACACACACACAAAGTTCTGCAATCTGATATGATATGATTACTAGTCATTTTGTGGGTTGCTTGAGCCAGCCCAGTGGCCAAATAGGCTGGGTACAAGCAGGGAGCCAGGCCTCTGTCGGTAGTGAATCTGACACACCAAGATGACACTTGCAGGATGAGACCCAAAGATTTCATGTTCTTACCCATCTTTATACTTGCTGGCCCTAACGTAAGTCTTTGGGATTTGCTGTGTCATGTTGGCTGAGGGTTCCTGTGAGATCATTGGTCACCAATCACTTGCAAGCTTGATTGTATTTTGCTTTTTTCTTCCTGGGGTAGCTCCTTCTGTTTGCTTTAATCAGAGATGTCTGCATTGTTCGGCCAGTTAGATGGTAATTGGGCTCCATCAAGACAGGCTGGCAATTGAGACTGGTCCCTTCACATACACACACCCTTCATTCACACATTTACATGAACATACACAGCATATGCCTAAACCAAGTTTTGTCAAGTGTACAAACTGGAGTACAAGTTTAAGCAGGAGTTCCAAACTGGCAATATGGAGTCTTGTTGGACATTGGCCATAATGCCTATTACTCAGGGTTGTAGAATTATTTTACTTATGACACTAAAGAACATATACACAACATTAACTAACGTGTACTTTAAAGGTAAATGCAATTCATTATCTATCTGTCTCCCCATGTCATCTGTTTGTGCCCCACACCTCCAGTCACTCTCTTGCTTAATGTAAAACAATCCAACACACAAGAGAACAATTTCAAGCACAGAAAAAATATTAGTCACATCATATGGTGGTGTTCAGCAGAGTTCAACTTTACAAATAATATCACTGCTGATGAGGTTACACTCCCAGTCCACCTGCTGCCCCAGCCTCACAACTGAGGCAACAAGACAAGGGCAGGAGACCCCACAGTTGTGCTAGGCTGGCCCCAGCGCCATGCGAGACCCTGTGGTCAGACCAGGCAGCTCCACCACCTGGGCATGTGGTGAGGGCAGGAGACCCCGGGTCAGCTCACCGGCCTTGTTCCCTGGGCTGTGGGGGGCTCCCTGGCCAGGGCTGCCTCACAGCAGCCTGGCCACCAAACTGATCCTCAGAGCCCCAAGGCTGAGGGATGGTCCCTGTCTCACCAGCCCTCTGCTGGCCTGACCTTGGCCCAGACAGAGGCTAAGGAACATCCCTTGTCCTGCCCCAGGGCTCTGTTCAGAGCCCACAGGGCATGGGCAGGGCCCTGCAGGCAATGGGGGAACACTCATGGACTCAGCTGGGACCTAGAGGCCAATGGGGGAAATGCCCCCAGCCCAGAGGTACTCCCGACCAATCCCCACTGGGCCCCAGAGGCCTGTGGATACCCTCTGCAGTCCCACCCAAGGTCCAGAAGCCTAGGGGTAGCCGCTTGAGTCCCACCTGGACCCCAGAGGCCTAGGGACACCCCCACCAATCCCACATGGGTCCCAGAGGATTGGGGGCACCCCTGCCCATCCCACATGGGACCTGGAAGCCTAATGGCACCCCCCACAGCCCCACCTGTGGCCCAAAGGCCTGGGGGCAATCCCCCTGCCCAACCTGGGGCCCAGGGAGTAATTCTCTGGTTCCACCAGGGGCCTGGAACCCTTGCAGGGAAGCTCCCCCATGGCCCCAGCCAGCCCTTCCTCTCCCCCGCACCTAACCGGGGCCTCCGCTCCCCCACACACTCCCCCCACAGCACCTACTTGCTCTGTCCTCCTCCAGAGGGGAGCTGGTGCTGGAGCTGCTGCTGCTGCCACAGCAGAGAGGATGGTTTGAAACTCCCTCCCTTCCTCTCCCCTCTCTGAGTCAGAGAGGCCAGCTGGAGCACACGTGCAGGGGAGGGGCAGCCGCAGCAGCAGCTCAGAGGCTCAGCGATCTCTCCCTCCCAGCACTGCCACTGACTGGCAGGGTCTCCCTGTGCCAGCCCTGGGAAAAGATTTGGGGCCCTGCCAGGGAGATTTGGGGCTCAGGCCCTGTGTGCCCAGCACCAGCGACACCCCTGACTCTGAGCAATCTTTGCTATGAGTCCTTTACAGATTGGATCCTGGGTCTCCGGCTGCTTCCTGATAGGAGTTGGGGCTTTCTTTCTTTATGAGGCACTGGAAAAAGGCAATTAAATGAATTCTAGCCCACCCTCGAAGGTTACATAGACAGGGATCAAATTAGTCCATATTAAGTTTGCTAGTGCAGACACAGCTCAAGAGCCGTCTTAATCCTTTCCTGCTCTGTGGGGAGCAGGTGCCACATCGGAAACAGAAATTATCCTGAATTTGAGGGACAAAGAAAACAGCTAGACTAAGCCAACCTACACAACAACCACTAGACCCAGACACAGACCCAGTGACTGGTCCCAGCAATCCATCCTCCTCTCTTGGACAACAGCCTTCTTGTACTGGCAGGTAAAGTTATTAGTTCTCTAAGTAGCTGCAGTGTAGACTTCAGGACTGAAGGTTGAGGTCAAAGCTGCTGATAACTCATAGGGTGAAGAGGATGATTAAAGATGTCCAGAACAGAATTTTATCTTAAAAAACAAAAACAAAACCTTAAGAAATAGCACACAATAAAAATATGTTAAAGAAAAACACTTTGATTTCCTAGGCAACCAGTCAAAAGCTAGGAAGTGGCTTTACATGCAGTACAACTTTAACATGAGCCTTTTCTGCATACACATTTTGATATACTCAGTGTACGTGATAATGTATTATTTTCCCACAGGCCCCATCCATCAGTCAGTCCATATGATGGAAGCACAAAGGGAAGCAGAATTCTGCAGCATCATTTTTTGATCTATAAAGTATGTATGCTGTTTTTTCACATAAGACACATACTTTTACTGGAGGTGAATCTCCAATCCATACAGGTCTAACATCACTGCCGCCTGTGAGGTGCATGCAGACCCTAGAGTGGATCATGTTCCTACTGAACAAGGACAGGACATTTGTAAGATTTCACAGTAAGTTACCTGAGCAAACAACACCAACATCCTCAGCACTTCTTGCCTGGGCTGTCTCAGATGTGGAGATGCTGCAGAGAGTCAGATGAGCCTCATTTCCTGCACACTGGACCCTTCTCAGCCCCACAGGGCCTGGTCCATCCTCATGCTTAGGGTAATAAGCTTTCTCAACAACTCCACACTGGAGCTGTCTGCACACCACGCTGCCATCGTTCATGTCCCACTGATCATCCAAGACTCTGCTCCACACGCCCTCGACGGAAATCTCTACTCTGCCATCACACCGGCTCTCTCCATTCCACAGTCTGAGATATTCTGATTGACCTGGACTCAAGAGAGATGAGAAAGACAATGAATAAAGTGCAGTTTAGAGCAGCTCTGAGGCTGCTGAAATTTATAGCAAGGGCAGAGCAACCACACAGAACTCCAGAACAGAGAAGTGGCTCAGTGCTCTCTTTCCCACCATGTCCCCTCCTTCATCTCTGCCCCAAGGGTGTAGGGGAAAATTGAAATGAAAAAGGGGAAATATGTTAAAGATAGCACAAGCCATGACCAGGAGGGAACCTAACATGAGAGTGCTGTGATTGGAGAATGGACATAAAAATTAGACCCCTGGTCAAATCTAGCCATGTCCTAGCTGTTTCTCATTGGGAGCCATGCATCAGGAAGGAGACCAGCAATCCCAGCAAGGAAAAAAAAAAAAAAAAAAACTTGTGAGGACTGAACAAAAGGGGAGGGAAATGTTCCTATTCTGTCCTGTAAATCTTAATATTTTCACAGTAAAATGATCTCCATTAAGTAGGCAAAGTTGTGGAAGTTCCTGCCTGGGAAGACAAGGATATTTTTAGGAGGTAATTAAGCATTTGTTACACAATGGTTGAACTAGGAGCTGGCACAGGGGCTTACAACCTGTTGCCTAAAGGCCCAAAGTGGCTGCAGGCCTTTTAAAAATGACCCATACTCCTGTCCCATGGGTTAGGAGCCAGGCTATAGTCACCAGCTTCCTACTGGGTCCCAGTACACAGCCGGGAGCCAGGCTTCAGTTGCAAGTCTGCAGCCCCATCCTGCACACAGCTGGGAGGCAGGCTGAGGCCACCAGACTCCTGGCTGGGGCCTCATCCCAACCACCCCAGAGCTCCTTCAGGCACCTGCCTCCTCCTCCAGGTAAAATTCAGTTTAGCAATTTGTTTGTTTTTAATTTGGTTTGCGCTAACTAAATGTTGATTTTAAATATGTAGACATCTGTTGTCCTTAATGGTGTACAGTACAGTATAAAAATACATCAATACTTTTATTTATTTATTTATTTGTTTGTTTATTTATTTATTTATAATAAGGTGATAGAGTGGTGGCTCTTCAGTGTTGTAAAAGTGATTTTTGTGGCCCTTGAGCAAGAATGGTTGGGAACTAATGTGCTAGTGTATGTCTGTGCCCTTACACTCACTTGCTCTGGAAATCAGTGTCACACACTGAGGGGCAGGAGTTATTAATCTAGCATGTCTCCTACACTTACCTGAGCAAATCACACCAGCATCCTTGTCGTGTGAGCACTGAGAAGCCCCATTGGCAGTAACAAGGCAATTCACCAAATGGGGTTCAGTTCCTTTACAGTGAAATGTATCTGTCCAGACAGAGCCAGTTCCCTTCCCAAAATATCCTCCTCCAGGAGCTGATACAGCCACTCCACAGTCTAGTTGATGACAGAGAACATTGGCGATGGCTAAATTCCAGCGCGAGTCACAGAGGGTTCCCCAGGCACCACGAAGTTGGATCTCCACCCTCCCTGAGCACTGTGAGCTGCCATTCACCAAGCGGGATCCCACATGCCCTGGGAAAAAGAAGAGAAAACATGTGTAGAGAGGGAGACTCAGAGCTGCTTTATACCAAATGGTTAAAGAAAAGGCAGTTGAGAGGGGTACATTGATCCAATTATATTTATCATTTCCGTTTCACCAGATTTAGGTTTTACCAGAAGTTGATGCCAACCCTATTATTCAAGCCCATTACACAGTGAGATCCCTGTTTTCAGCACACCAATCTAGAACACACATCACTGGAATTTTAGACTTTACACTGAATTCTTAAGTAAGCATAGGACTCCATCATCCTTTGCATGTAAGCAAGACTGACTGATGTTCAGTGTCCTGGAACACTATGCATAGTGTGACTCATTCTCCACACACAGTCAAGCTTCAGTCTGTGTCCTTCTCCAAATTGAGCTCCTTCTAGAATAGATAGAGCTGTTCCACACTGTAGTTCAGACTTGTCCAACATGCGGCGGGGGGGGGGGCAGAATCCAGCCCCCCCGAGTGCTGCCACATCAGGTGTGCAGGCAGACATTAACAGGTTGTGCAAGCAAAAGCAATGCCAAATATCACACTAATCATTATTTTATTAAAGTTTATTATTAAAGATCAATTTGTATGTCTTACTTATGTCTCATCAATTTTTTTCTTAGCAGGCCCCCAACTGAGAAAAGAATTGCAATGTGGCCCCCCACCCAAAAAGGTTGGGCACTCCTGCTGTACTTCATTGCTGATAGCATTGGCTGCTTTGAGATCCAAGTGGTCATCACAGACTGTAGGCCATAGGTTACAGGATGTGCATATGTGCACCCCAGGGTATGACCTGTGCAACTTTTCTGTTCACTTGCAATGTAATTGTATAGTTTGATGCCAGTTTTTCTATGCAAGGGGTTAATTTCTGAATGCATGTAACATAATCTGCACTATTGTTATGGTGCCATGTTGCCTGCAGCATCATATATGTACTGAAGTGAAGCAAGTTCCAGGTATTTCACATGGCTCAGGGGGTCAGACCGACCATCAGGGCTATCTCTCAGCACAGAGGCTGAAGAGATATATGACAAAGATAATGCAAATTGAGCTTCCTGGCTCAGGTAGAACGAAGAGAACCACATTGGCCCAGGAACAGGAGGAACTGATGGGGGTTTGGAAACTAATACAGACAGTTTGAACTGTGTGTGACCTTTTGCCAGAGAGACACCATCTTGAAAACATCTACAATAAGGATTGGCCCCTCTCAATTGGACAGACAGACTGTCTGCTAATCCATCATAAAGTTGAACTTTGTGAGTAATCCTGGACAGTGATGTTAGCTTAGGATGTGTCTTACATTTTTATTTGCTAGTGGTACCTCCTGACCACTTTATTAAATGTTTATTCATTGATTTGCTATATACTCAAATAAAGTCATGTTCTATTCAGTAAACTAGTGTTTGCTTTATGTAAAGCTGTATGAACTTCAGATAGTGTGAGAGAGCAGAGCTGGAGCATTCCTGTTTCTTTGATAAATGGGTAAACTGGAGTCTATGAGTCTACAGTGATTGGGAAAGGGTCCCAATCCCTGTAGGATGGAAATTCCCTGTGTTGTATCTTGTGGCTGGGGGTGCTGGCTGCGGGACCATCCCCTGAGTAATTGTAGAGCACACACTCTCTGCCTGGAATGGATTATAAGCATGTGGCTGGTACAGACTGATCCAGGAGTGGGGATCCACCTAGCAAGCAGAGTAAGGCGAGGTCTAGGAGTGGGCAATAAGGGAGGCATAGTGGCACATCAGACTAGCTTCTGAGAGGGTAACGTCACATCGTTTTTCTCATTTCTTATCTCCATGCATCCCAAAAAGACACTATACGCTCCAACCTGCTGGGGCTTAATGTGTCCTAGGAAGTTGACAAAGACAGGAATTTACAAAGGAGCCTAGAGATTTAGATGCTCCACTACCATAGTATTTTGTCTGAAATCCATCATTGTCAAGTGGGAAAGTGAAACCAATTAGGAAAAGGAGTATATAAGAAATGGAAAACAGTAGAACTAGATAGCAATCAGTATACATTAGTGATTATGATGTGCAGAACATTTATAAAGGAAGCTAATGACAGACATTGGGGAAAAATTCTTGGATGACAGGTGTGATGGGGTGGACCTACCCTGCACTGCAGAAGCCCAGCAAACACTATGGGTGGCAGAAGCTCCACCTCTTGAGCCCTGCTAGGCATGCTCAGACTTCTGCCCCAGCATAAAAAGGAGGAGCTCAGCCCAGTTTGGGTTAACCAGTGAAGAGGGAGGACATACACTGGAAGCTTCTGCCCAGGAGCTGCATCAGCCCCAAACTGCGAACGACACTGTCTCCAATGATAGCCGTAAGAAGCAGGTGCTCCTTAACGAGTGCCCCGAGGCTGATGCCCAGGACCTGTAGGCAAGCTAACAACTGTCCCAGGAAGGAGGATGACAGAGCAATTCCCAGCAAGAACTTATTCCTGGCCTGAGTAGGAAGTAGCCCAGGGGACCCAAAAGATAAAGCTGGGTGTAGCGGGAGAAACACTCAGATTGTTTTGGTTAGGACCCCCACTGATGTGGTACTCTAAACACCTGACACTGATAGGGCCCTGGGCTGGGGCTCAGTGGAGCTACAGGGCCTGAGACCTCCCCCAACCTGGGCACTGTACCCTTAGGGGATGCTTTGTATTGACTCAGTGGCCACTAGGCAGTGCTGCCCTGACCCAAGGGGCACTTGTAGACTCTTCATTAACTCTTTCCACTAGACAGTGCTGCTGTGACCCGAGGCCTGTTTGCTAACTGTATTATTGACTCTGTGGCCATTAGGATATGCTGATCCAAGGGCCTCTTACAGACTCTGCATCTTAACTCTGCAGCCACTAGGTCATGCTGCCCAGATCAGAGAGCCATGCATTTTTGCTGATATTAAGCATTGAGGACATCACTGAGGCACCCTCTCTGCTTGTGTCCCTTGTGGCTTCCCCACCAGGGAAACTCTGTCAGGTCTTACCCTGAGACAGCAGGGTTAAGGAGAATCAGAAGAAGTTTTAAAAGTATATTAAGAGCACACAAAATATCCTGCAGCAGTGTAGTTCTACTACAAATGGAGATGCCACTGATATTAATAATGATACCTAAAAGGCAGAAGTACTCAATGAATATTTCTAGTTTCAGACAGAAGTAGGATGTGCATTCGTACCACATGAAGACAGCTGAATCTCAGCCTACAGGTAACTAAGGAGAAAGTCAAACAAAAAAATTTACTAGGTATGAACAATTTTTAAATCAGCTGGCCTGAATAGCTAATCAAATCATTGTCTATAATAAAATAAATAATAAATAATAATAAATAATAATAACAAAGTTGAAAAGAACTTGAAGAGGTCTTCTAGGCCATCTTTGTTTAAGCACACAAGTGGATAGTGGAACACCAATGAGGACACGCATCTCAGAAAGTGTCAGTTACTTCATAAGGTGAACAACACTCTTCTTCAAGTGATGTCCTCATAGGTATGTGGGTGACTACAGAGCAGTGTGTCTAATTGGGAACACTGGGGGTTCATAGCAGCTGGTGCAGTTGTGGACAGTAGTGTGTGTTCAAAGATAGTGTCTGCTGCAGAGTCTTGCCTAATGGTGTAATGTTGAGCAAAGGTTATTTGAGGATGCCCATGTGCCTCCCTTACATATGTCAACAACATGAACATTGCACTAAAAAAAATGTTGATATTCCACATGTGGAATGTGCTCGAATTGAGTTGTGAACTTATGCATTGTGGAGTTTATATGATGTGTGGATGCTTTGTGAAATCAATTTGGAAAGGTATTATTCTGATACAGTCTCGCCTTTGGATCTCTCAGTAGTGGAGGCAAAGTGGTGTGGGTATCTGAATAGTTATGTGCTATCACAATAAGTGATATCACAACAAGTTAAAGCACACCTCATATCCAAATTGTGGAGAGCTGCTTTCTGTGAGTTAATGAGGTTTATGAAAAAGAATGGGCTGGTTTGAATGCAATGAAGTCCTAGACTTGAGTAGGAGTTTAGAATGTGGCCAGAGTGTTACCTTGTCTCTGTAAAAGACTGTGTATAGCAATGTTCCCTGTAAGCTGCACCAGTGAGCAGTGGCACAGATGCCACCGCTCACTGGCGCAGCAAGCACTGACCCCAGTGCAGGTCCGCGATAGGAGTAGCTGGGGTCAGGGCTGGCAGGGAGCAGAAGTGGGGATCGGAGGAGCTGGGGTCGGGGCTGGCGGGGAGCAGGAGGAGGGATCAGAGGAGCCCAGGTCGGGGCTGTGAGCAGAAGCTGGGATCGGAGGAGCTGGGGTCAGGGCTGGGAGCAGAAGCAGGGAGCGGAGGAGATGGGTTGGGGGTTTCCAGGCTGGGAGCAGATTAGAAGTGGGGGATAAGATCATGCCACACGGGGGAGTGGGGGGATATGTAAGGAAACGTCTTCCCTTTCAAGTCATTTCTGCCAGATAGGTCAGTGGTTCCCAACGTTTTCTCTGCCATGGCACTCCTTGCTACCTTTAATTCATCTGAGGCACACTGCCATATAGTTTCCAAATGAAGCCATATATTTTCATGAGCCAGTGAACCAATCCAGAGCTCTTTGAGCAGTTTTTCAAAAAATTCTGTGGCACACCTGTGTGCTGTGGCACACTGGTTGGGAAACAGTGAGCTAGGTAGACACAACACACAAATTCCATCAAGATTCAGAATAAACACAGAAGACTGTATAGACCCTTATGTTACTGCATCAGCACCCAGCATTTCTACAGCACTTTCCACCCCAGGATCTCTCAATGGCTCACTATAATAGTTTCCAAAGGGATAGCCGTGTTAGTCTAGTCCAGTAAAAAAACAACAAGCAGTTGTGTGGCACTTTAAGACTAACAGATTTATTTTTGCATGAGCTTTTGTGGGAGAAGATCCCACTTCCTCAGATGCTTCGAAGATGGGTGAACTTACAAGTTCA
>VOCP01054617.1:0-10865 GCA_007922195.1 Podocnemis expansa | reverse complement strand
AGGTCATAAAGTAACAGCAAATCAGAGCAGTTTACAGGCTTAAAGAAGGGGAAGCCTGAAGTCAAATTACCCTTTGTAATGTGAAAAGAACCCATGAAAGCAGGACTCAATCGAGATTATGGGTTCTTTTCACATTACAAAGGGTAATTTGACTTCAGGCTTCCCATTCTTTAAGCCTGTAAACTGCTCTGATTTGCTGTTACTTTATGACCTGATCCTATGTTTTACACCCCCTTGCATTTAGTTTCATTCCTTTCTGTAAGTTCACCCATCTTCGAAGCATCTGAGGAAGTGGGATCTTCTCCCACGAAAGCTCATGCAAAAAATAAGTCTGTTAGTCTTAAAGTGCCACACAACTCCTTGTTGTTTTTTTGCTTTAGAAAGCCATCTGAGATCAGGACTAATCTACAGCTGTGGTTTTCAAACTTTTTTTCCTCAGGACCCAGTTGAAAAAAAAAGTTATTTATGTTTATGACCCAACAACTATGTCTTTGAGCAATGCTTTCCAGTCTTTTGGTGGCAGCAGTGGCACTGTGACCCAGTTCCTGAAGGTCTGTGACCCAGTACTGGGTCCCAACCTGTGGTTTGCAAACCACTGGTCTACAGCCTGTTTTAGAAACATGAAGCAATCGGTTCAGGTAGGAAATGTTATGCTTTTGTTAGGCTGAGTTCATTGTAAAAGTGATTTCAGTTAACAGGTGTCTTGTTGTATAGGTAGAACCACAAAAAGGGCCCCAGTGCGTAGAGATGAGCTAGAGACAGGTCCCTGTTATACCAGCACTTGCAAGACTGAGCATGTCACAGCTTCTGTTGGTGCAGACTTCATGTTTAAACTGAAGTGACCCAATTTATAGCCCTGCCCACACTATGACTGAAACCAAGTACGAAGAAAACAGCTATTGCTAGCAGGATCTAGTACTGTTACCTAGACAGTGGGTGGTGAAGTGTTTCCACTGACCAAATCAACTCTGCTGTCACCACCATGGCCTTGCCTACAAAAGGACAAAGTGGGATTTTTCTCCCACGAAAGCTCATATGACAGATAAATCTGTTAGTCTTTAAAGGTGCCACAGGACTCCTTGTTTGTCCTACAAAAGAAAATTGTAATGGGGGGGGGGAACCACATTCATCATGATCAGCATTAGCAAAAGTGGAAACTCTATTATAGCCACGACTGGCAGTTTACAGCAGTTTTTACTACTGTGCTAAACCCTGTCCACACTAGAAAGATGTATTGCTTTAACTTTACCAGCAGGGATACCCCCACCTTTCAGCTATATCAATATAACTATGATTATGCCACAAGAGAATACCTAGCTCCTATACAATAGATTTCAAAGTAATTTATAAAAGATGGTTATGGAATCACCACCATTTTACATGCAGAGAAACTCAGGCAGGAAGCAGTTCAAATGATTTAGTTGTGGTCATCCAGCAGGCCAGTGATAGGGCTGGGAATAAAATGCTGGTCTTCCTAGTCCAATTCCCATGCTTTAGCCACTAGGCCACCTTTAAACCAAAGGAACTGAATCCATACCAGGATCCATATGGCTCAACAATGCCAGCTTTTAAAAAAGCCCAGGTGGGGGAGTGAGGATCATGCCCCTAACTGACAATCACACCTTTAAAACTCTCAAGGGTAGACTAGGCTTCAAGTTAAATCAAACCTTCCCCAGAGTAAGTTAACTCAAGATTCAATAAAGATTAGATATTGATATGGATATCAAGAGTTATCCCAATTAATGACACCAAAAGTTTTGGAAGTGATGTTAAAATTTGTGCTTTAGGGATTAAGCCAATCTTGAACTGCTAGAGAGCAAAAGGAGAGCTATGTGTGAGCAGATTATCTTCCATCTGTGTACTACAGAGCTCTTGCACCTTCCGGTGAAGCATATAGTCTCAGACACTGTCAGAGACCAGATACTGACCTAGTAAGACCTTGGATCTGATCCAATCTGGCAATTCCCATGACTGACATAGCAGTAAAAATGCTGCAATGATTTTTCCTAGGTTGCTCCCAAATCAAGATGCTGAACTGCAAAGCCAAACAGAAATCTCTAGACTATTCCTTCTCTTCTCTCTGGGAGAAATCCTCATCTTTTCAAAAAGAGGGACATTTAACACTCAAGCAGCAAAAACTTGTTCCAGACACACACAGGATAATTATTCACCACCTGCAACGCTCTGCCAACACAGATTGTTTTGGCTTGCTGTTTTTGCTACAAACTCCATAGCTTTCTGCTGCGTGGGAGCCTGCAGCTTCACCCAAGAAGAGTGCAAATCACTGAAGTAGAAGCCAAATGCATCTCTAAGGAACATGATGGGGCAGGATCAAGCCCTCCTCATGACCAACTGTACCGCCCTGTTCAGCTGGAGGTGGAGGAGGATTTGGCAGCCTATCCTCCTTGGGAAGGAAGGAGAGAGGGGATCTTATACTCACTAGCACAACAATGCAGTTTTTTTTTGGGGGGGGGGGGGGGTGGATTATTAAATTCCTTTGTAGGCCTAAATTCGTCATATGTCTTGCCCTTTTTAACAAGGCAAATGAAATTAAATACAGCTCTGTAAGAAAACCACTGCCAAATCCACACGTGCGGAAGATCCAATTCCTCCACGAGAGCCAAAATTTAACTAACCCTCTGTGCCCTGGGAGCACAGTAGAAGTGGGTGTGACATTAAACATGCATAGGAGAGACACAAGGGGAACAGAATGGGTGTGACTGGTCCCCAGATCCCGAAGAAATACTCACTGGAGCTTGAACCATTGTCAAAATTACTCAAATGCCTGAAAGTAATTAGCCACGTCCAGTCTCAGAAAGCAAAACTGCAGCAAGAAGACTCCCTTCCCCACCTCACCGTGAAAATATGCAATTCACTTTTGCAACCATGCCACGAGTATTGGCAGCAAGCCTCAAATTAAACTAAATTTTGCCAGATTAGATCAGTTTCCAAATCTTGGCAGCACCAGAAAGGACTCAAGATGCAACTGTCCACACTGCTTATCTTCCAGTTTTTAAAACGCCCTCGGACACAATCCAAATATTCACATAAAGAGATGGACTTCTCCACTAACAGACCAAGAATAAAGTTTTGATCTGTGGCTATTGCTCACTTTAGTTTTGTGCAGAGTTTAATGTTTCCCAAAGTGCACGAAACCTTGGATCAGGGTTTGTTTGTTGGATTGATTTCATTTTTTATGTTTCTAATACTTTCAACTAACCACTGAAGACAATCCATTTTAGATTAAGTCCCACCTGAAAAAGATTTCATTACACTTTGCAGACTGATGTATTTAGTCTCAAGAAACATGTTGCTTTTAACTCAGAGACAAAAACTTTCATATCTATTTGTTATGGTTAAAACATCACAGTGATCTGTGACAGTGAAATCATTCCAACAAGAGATTTCCAGTATGACCCTTCCCCTTGGATTATCACGAAGCACATGATTCAGGAGTTTGTTTTTATGTTGCCAGGCAGGGTTAAGATCTTTAGAAATCTGTTCATTTGCTTTCCATTTAAGCAAAGTACGCTTTTTTTTTTTTTCATAAAAGGTAACCAAGAAAGAAGGTTGAAAAAGAAGAAAAAGAAAGATCACTTAGTAAACATACTTGGATAAAGCTGTGTTTCACTGGAACTGTTTACACTTTTTGCCTGGAAAATACATTGAGCCTACTGGTAAAGAAGTGCACAATGTTCAACTATCATTTTAAGTAGAAGAGAGTGTAAGTCTGTTTAAGGATGTTTCAGGAATGTCCTCCCACTGGAAGTTGGGTTGGTACATTGTGCATTCCAGAGATGATCTTTTTAAAAAAATAATAAAATAAAAAGTTAACTTCAGAAGCACTAATAAACCACAGGGATATGTCCTCACGCATGGATGGTTAGTAGAAACCAAGAGAACAAGAGAGAACTACTGTGTGAACTCCGTAAGATGCATGAAAATCAACCAAAGCCTTTCTTTAGCTAATTTGGATCCCATCAGTGATTTGTATAATATGTGGGTACGATTCCTTTCTGATGAGTCTAAAAACACACTTTTTGAACTCAGAACCACAGATTTTTACCTGTCCTATTGAGGGAGTTTTTAAATAACTATTTGGCTAGTAAGTCGCTATGAATTCACACACTGGACAGGTTTCCTCCTGGAATCTTAAGGCCTCTGTTTCCAGTAAAACAAACAGACCCCCCCGCCCAGATTGCATTACTTTCATATACCATTAAATCTTTTCTAGTTCCTGATGCCAGCTACTACAAAGGAAGAGGGAATTTCCTGAGGTTATATTGTGGCTTGTAACTGCCCTAAACTAGAGCCCAGGTATAAAAACAGACTGATATTCCTAGCTATAACCCCGCCTTAGGGTCCAGAATTTCAGTCAACTTCAGTGATCTCAAACTCAAACCACCACGAGGGCCGCAGGAGGACTGGTATGTTACCCCAAGGGTCGCACCACTGAAAACTTTCCATACAACAATATTGGAAATATCAGTAACAGTTGTGTTGTTGCAGGCCGCAGGAAATAGCTTTATGTTTGAGACTCCTGGTCTACTTGGTACTTTTCCTGGTCTTCTCCCTCAAATTCTTCTTTCTTCTTATTTTTTAATATTAAGGCTTATTTTTTTCATTCAGTGTTCAGAGAGCTGTAGCATATATTATTAGTTAGGCCATTTAGCATTTTCTACTCCATTAACCTTAAGTTGTCCTTGTGTCTGCTGCCCAGAAAACTACTGCAATTCATTCAGAATAAATTGTCTATTACAAAACAGTTCAAGACACAGGAAAATTCTCTCTCGCTACTCACAATACACCTTTGAAAAATGCACTTATAGCAAAGAAATACACAGAAGCATTAGTAGAGAGTCACCCTGGATAACACACACCTTTTCTTACTGGCGCAAGTGGAAGACACATTTTTTAAGCTAACATTTCCCCTAAGCAACTCACGGCATAATTAAGTTTTAGAAATGTTTATATATAGGAGGAATGAAAAATTATACTTCATGTTAGGAGCTAATGACTTGATTACCCTCCCGAGCTAAGAATAAATAAAAAGCCTAACAAGCACAGAATAGCCTAAGAAATAAGTTCTCCCATGAAAGCTCATGTAATAAATAAATCTGTTAGTCTTTAGGTGCCATCAGACTCCATGTTTGTTTTACTGAACTAAACTAACACGACCACCCCTTTGAAACTTGGTATCGCATTGTTTCACTTGTGACTCTGACCTGCAACTTACAGAGGACCTATATACAGCATCTAAAACTTGGCAGAAAAAGAGTAACAGACATTTAAGTATAGGAAGATGGAGTATTTCTCTGCTCTTTGATGGGAGGAGAGGGGGGACAGACTGCCAAGAACACTAATAGCATACAATGGAGTAGCAAACCACCTTTACCCACTATTCGAAACAAGAAAACACTAACACATTCCTGCCACAATCCTGTCACAAATGCAATGGTATCCTTATTTCCACAGAAAGAAATCTCTCTGCTAAAGGGTCACAATAGGATCAGCACATCACTAATTTGATTGATTGCTTTTTTGAACAAACAAAAAAAAACATTTAACTTCTGAATCAGACTTCTGCATTTCGTGGTCATTAATTCCACCCCTTCCCTTCACCTCCAGGGCAAATTAGTTTCCAGTGAAGAGAGATGACAGATGGAAGTCACAAAGAATGGTGCATATAAAGCAACTGAGAATTGAGGAGGGTGAGTGGATGCAAGATTAATAAGCAATCATCTGTTTTACCTGCTGCCTGCCTGTGCACATCTTTTTTTCTGTCAGAGACAGCGCTACTGTAAGAATGCACCTTTTTCAACAAAATACAAACCACATGTCATTAATCAAAAGGTAACAATATGCACTGGAGAAATACTAAATCTGCTCTGAGAAAAGACATTCACACTCAGCTTTTGGCAGACCTACATATTTTCCTGGAAGACGATGCCCTGTGTAGTTGGTTGGCAGTGATATAGCCCACTTAAAACTTTTAATTCAAAAGTATCTCCCTTTGCTTCCACAAACCCCTCTTCCACAGCTGCAATTTTAAGCCATTTCTCTTTCCACATCAGCCTACTCTCGCCAGCCTCAAAAATAAACTGAGACAAAGGAACGCAGCATCAAACCACGCGGATGCAAAATCAACACCCAAGGAAGAGTTATTTTCAGATAAGGATGAGCTCTTGAAGTGGACACACACACACGGTGGACAGTAACAGAGCAATCTGAATAGGGGGCCAGACGGAAATGCCAAGAATTCAAAAACACCACGTCAGCTGAAGCCCCAGAATCAGCACGAGTGCACTGCCTGAAAGTGCAACGGAGGAGACTTTCTGAGGATGCAGCTGTAAGAGGGGTTTTGAGGAGCCCCTCTTGGCACGCCAGGTCTGACAGCAGTGGGAGCGCGGCCACACAGGTGTCCGAGACTGGGCCAACGCTCGCCAGGCCAGAGGAGAGTCACTCAGCTGGGACAACCTGCCCTGGAGACGTGGCTCTGCAGAGATCAGTCCTCACCTGGCTCGCTTTGTAGAACTGCTTCTTCAGCCCAGCCACAGACATGCTGCCTCCTCCCCCGCCGCCGGGCCAGGCACCAAGACACAGGGACGGGCGGACGGACGGACCAGAGCCTGAGCCACAAACAGCCTGGCACGAGAGAGGCCCACCCCGGCACAGCCCAGAGCCGGGGACCCTGACAGACAGACAGACAGAGAGCTCGAGACCCTGGACCGACAGACAGCCCAGAGCCGGGGACCCTGACAGACACACAGAGCTGGGGAGGGACAGACTCGACAGACAGACAGACAGACAGACAGACGCGGCGCGGCCGGCTCCCTCCCCGCTCCGCTCCGGACGTTACACGGCACTCGGCCGCCCGGCCAGGCAGGAAGCGGCAGCCACGCGACCGCCGGACGTCGCGCCACGCCACAAACCGCTCCGCCCCCTAGCGGCCTGGGGGAGCTAGAGCTGCCTCTTGGACACCATAGATACGAGCCGGTGAGAGAACGTCTGCACCATAATACGATAGACAGCTAGCTGGCGGCTAGAGAATCACCCGTCAGGCCACGTGTAACTACAAGGCCCTCCGCAGGCGGGAGGCCCAGAGCGACCCGCGTCTGGCCAAGTGGCATTTCTCCCACGAAAGCGCATGCGCTTTATATTTGTTTGTCTTTAAAAAAGCCGCAAGGACTTTTTATGTTGCGGAACCAGACTGCGTACACTTGTAAAAAGCTCTCACTAATATTCTCACCATTGGGCCACAGCAGTATTATAAAAAAGAACAAGGAGTCCTGCATAGGGTTACCAGATACCAAAGCATGGAAAGGAGGAGAGGGAAGTACAAAAAGGAGGACATTGGAGGACACATGGAGAAAATGGAGCATTAATGGAACAGTCTTCTGTTTTTAGGGGGCCCTGAAACGCTTCCCCCTAAAAATAGGGTGTTCTGGGATGTTCCAGCATACTTTAACTCCTGTAAGTAAAAAGCCAGACAAAATCATGTATTTTTAAAATGCCTGCCGGATGGAGGACGTGAAGGTAAAAAGGAGGACATGGCCTCCTTTTGCCTGACAGCTGGTAACCCTAGTCCTGCATGAGAATTTTGTGGCAGAGAATCATCAGATGTTTGGGGAAGTGGGATTTTCTCCCAAGAAAGCTCATGCATTGAATTCATGTGTTAGTCTTCAAAGGTGCCAGGGGACTCCTTGTTTGTTTCCCTGAACTAGACTAGCACAGCTACCCCCTTGAAATTGTCAACATTACTATAAATTCCAAAGAGGTAACCCTGTTAGTCTAGTTTGTAGAGTTTTAAGGGGAATTATAATCCAATAAGGAGGACAACATATTCACAGCTGTATCAGAAGTCTTTATAGAAGAGAACTGAGAGAGAAGGAGAAGACAGACAGGTTTTCCTAGCACCTAAACGACTCTCCCATTTATCACTATGACAACCCCAATGATCCTAGATAGTCCAAAACACCACATATTCCTCCCCCTCTAATGAACACCCCCCCACACCAAATAAAACCCTCCCCCCCCCAGAAAGAATAAGAACTAAACTAGGAGATGAGGGTAGACTGCCCCACCTCCGGCGAACCCCCGGGGAATTATTCTGCCCCGTGATGAGGGGGTCACCACTAGCTAAAGATCCAGCCGATTAGGAGGCCTTCTGTCACGAGGTGGATTACGGCGAACTTCTGGTATGCCCACCCCACAAGGTGGTATTGGTGGTGGTGGGATCACAGGTACTGAGGAAGTCGCCGGAACCAGAGAGGATGTTGTGTCCGGTTGGTTCAGGGAGGCTGAAGGCGTTGAAGGGGTGGCTGGAGCAGGAGAGACAGAAACAGTCGTTTCATGCTCTGATGTTGTATCATCAGAAAGGGTGAAGTCAGATATGTCTGCTGGAGATGCATCTTCTGGGTGGATATGATAGAGAAGCAGCTGATCTACATGCCGTCGCCAAACTAGGCCACTCGCTGTCTGGACAGAGTAGGAAACAGGTCCTGTCTGGGCAATGACCGTTGCTGGGACCCATTTAGCTCCTGAAGCGTAGTTTCGAGCAAGAACTGGCTGTCCAATAATGAAGGTCCGGCCCTTTGTTCTTGGTGAACGTCTGCTGACCTGGTCCTGCTGTTGGCATTGAACCACTTGCCGTGTGTCTCGTGGTTTCAACAAATCAAAGCAAGAGCGCAACTGCCGTCCCATCATAAGAAAAGCTGGAGATGCCTTAGTTGTAGCCTGTGGAGTATTTCTGTAGGACAACAAGAAGTTGTCCAGACGCTTATGAAGAGGAGAACGTCCCTTTGCGGATTTTAGAGCTTGCTTCATAGTCTGTACAAATCTTTCAGCAAGTCCATTGGTGGAAGGATGATATGGTGCTGACCTGATATGATGTATTCCATTGGCCTTCATAAAAGTTTCAAAATCCTGAGAAATGAATTGTGGTCCATTGTCGCTCACCAGCTGTTCTGGAAGACCGTAACGACTAAAAAAGCCACGCAGGGTCTGAATAGTGGCTTCTGTAGTAGTGGACCGCATTACAGAGACTTCTGGCCATTTGGAATGGGCATCCACAGCAATCAGAAACATACATCCTTCAAACGGGCCAGTAAAATCAACATGGATACGTTGCCATGGCCTTTCAGGCCAATCCCATGGGTGAAGAGGTGCCAACTGCGGTGTGTTCCGGACGCTCTGGCACGAGGTACAAGCTCTAGCCGTTTCTTCAATGGCCCTGTCTAAGCCCGGCCACCAGAAATAGCTCCGTGCAATTTCTTTCATGCGCACTATGCCGCAGTGACTTGAATGGAGCTGTTCCAACAAACGTGGTCTTAATGAAGGTGGGATAATAACACGCATACCCCACAACAAACACCCGGATTGGGTTGATAACTCTGTCCTCCTAGACACATAGGGGCGGAGGTCAGGAGAGACCTGAGAGTCAGGTAAGAATGTTCCATGCATCACGAAATCCATAACTCGTGAGAGTACTGGGTCAACCCGTGTTGCTTTCTTCACTTGAGTAGCCGTGACAGGTGTGTTTTCCACCTGTTCAAAGTAAAAGATTCCTTCCTGGCCCTGATCCTGCGGGTGTGCCGGTAAGGGTAGCCTTGAAAGGCCATCAGCATTGCAATGCAAAGAGGATTGCCTGTACTTGATTTCATATGTGTATCCAGAAAGTATCAATGCCCATCGTTGCATCCGACTAGCAGCCAAATGTGGGATGCCTGTGTGTGGTCCCAAAATTGATGTCAGGGGTCGATGGTCAGTGAGAAGTGTGAACTTCTTTCCCCACAGGTACTGGTGAAATTTCCGAACGCCAAAAACAATGCCCAGTGCTTCGCGTTCGATTTGGGCATAGTTAGTTTCGGCCTTGGTCAAGGAGCGTGAAGCAAAAGCAATAGGCCTCTCTTCACCAGAAGGCATAATGTGTGACAATACAGCCCCAACTCCATAAGGGGAGGCATCACAAGCCAACTGAAGGGGCAAGGATGGGTCAAAATGTGTCAGAACCTTAGAGTTTACCAGTGAGCGTTTAGCTTCATTAAACGCAATATCACAGGCTTCGGTCCAGTTCCAGGCCTTTTTCGGCCCCAGAAGCTCATGTAGGGGTTTCAGGAGTGTCGCTAATTGTGGAATAAACTTGCCATAATAGTTTAATAAGCCTAAAAAAGAGCGAAGTTGGCTTACGTTCTGAGGTAGCGGAGCATCCACAATAGCCTTAACCTTGGCTGGAGACTTATGGAGACCATCAGCATCAATTATATGTCCTAAATATTCAACTGAGGGCTGGAAAAACTTACATTTGTCTCGGTGAACACGCAGACCATACTCTTCCAGTCTTTGCAGAGTAGCTTCCAAGTTCGTGAGGTGTTCCTCCTCATTTTTGCCCGTGACCAGGATGTCATCCAGATAGCACTGTACTCCGGATAAACCACTCAAAATCTGGTCCATTGCCCTTTGGAACAAAGCTGGGGCTGAAGTAATGCCGAAAGGTAAACGACAGTATCTGTACAACCCCTTATGTGTTACAATTGTCAACAATTCTTGAGATTCTTCTTCAACATGCATCTGTAAGTACGCCTGACTCAAATCAATCTTGCTAAATTTTTGTCCTCCAGCCAGACCTGCAAAGATGTCCTCAATGCGGGGAAGAGGATATTGTTCTGCACGTAACACTGGGTTGACAGTGACCTTGAAATCTCCACAAATCCGAATGGAGCCATCCTTCTTCACTATTGGGACAATGGGTGTCGCCCACTGACTGTGAGTAACTGGCACCAAGACTCCCTCTTTGGCTAACCGCTCCAAGTTTTCTTCCACCTTGGGTCTGATGGCAAATGGCACCATCCTGGCCTTCAAACATT
>VOCP01054616.1:0-10715 GCA_007922195.1 Podocnemis expansa | reverse complement strand
CAGGACTGAAGAATTGATGAGACAAAATGTCACATAAGCATAGAATACATTAAAATTATTAATAAAAGCAATTTAAATAACTTATTAATTTTTCATTGTTCTATATTTTTCAATCATTTCCATCACGTGAAGTTGCACAAAAATTTTATTCAGAAAAAGTTTTGCACACGGGTTCAAAATTTTGCACACAAGCCGTCAAACCTTAGAGGGAACATTGATTGGTTCCCCCCCAACCCCATGCATTGGCCTCCAAACATCCACCTGTTCCAGAAAATGAGGTAGCTGGTTCAGGGTTCTGCAGCCACAAGTGTCCCACAAACTGTGGGTCACTCAGTTCTAACCATTTTTCCAGCAGCTCTACTCCCACATTAGGTCCCATGGCTCCCTCTTGAGTCATCTCCCACAGATCCTCCAGGGGATCCTCCCAGCACTTTGTCCATGCCTCTATGATGTGCTTGAGTATATCCTGCCTCACCTCTCCTGCATTTCTTTTTATTTTATGCATTTGAGCACAATGATAATACACACAAAACAGCTGCTTTGCCACCTGTGCCAGGATCAGAAATGTGTTCACCAGCCTTGCCACATCATTGAACAAGATACTTTCTCCCAAAAGACTATGTCATATAATCATCTCATCTTCATGCGTTAGACGTACAGTGGGCAAGATATGACGTGTGGGCTGGATCTGGCCCATCTAACAGGTTTGTCCAGCCTGCCATGATCCCCTGACAGCTTGTCCCCTCCCTCAGCTCTCTGCTGGCCCCAGGCTGGCTCTTCACCACCACCCCGGCTGCTTCTCAGCTGGCCTCTGGGCTGGCTTTTTGCTGCCATGCAACCCTGCAGCCAGCTTCCCAGGACTTATTCTGAGTCCCCATGTTGCCCCTGCACCTCTCTCTGCTGGCTCCCCGGGAATGGTTCTTTGCAGCCTGCAGCTGACACTGTGCCACTCCACTCCCTGGTTGGCTCCCCACCACTAGGTGGATCTGCAGCTGGCTCTGCACAGCAGTGGCCCTGCTCCCATCCCCACTGGCAACAGGACCAGCTGTCTGCCACCAAGTGGCCCTGCAGCCAGCTCTTCATCCTCCCCCTGTTGGCTATCTGCAGCCCACTCTGCATCCACCCCCGTTAGCTCCCTGCAGCCCACTCTGCATTGCTGACTCTCCCAGTCAGCTTCATGTGGCTGGCTGTGTGCTTCACCCTCCCACTGCTGGCTCCCTGTGGCTAGCTCTGTGCCACATCCGCCACCGTCAGCTCTGTGGCTGGGTCTCCACCACTCCCCTGCCCCACACCTTGTTGGCTGGCCCAGCAGCCAGTTCTCTGCTGGCCCTGTGGCCCACCTGCCAAAATTATTACCCACTCAAGTTAGAGCCTCAAATTTCGGCTTGTTCTATTACTTGTGGGCCTGCTCCCCCGAGCCTGCAACAGGAACTTCTATTCCCGTCTCTTGAAGTTTCTCCCAGTTGGCCTCTCTCAGAGGGGCTGTAACTAGAAATCGTCAGCTTACAATATTCACTGGCAGTCATGGGTATAGTATATTCTCAAGGTAAGCATAAGGGGGCATTTTCCTCAGTATCATAAGCGACATATAAGGTTCAGGGCTTCCCAGTCTTTTACCTCTACATTTACATTAACACAGTTCACCATCTAAGTCTGCTGCTTTCCCTGCCAGTTCATCCCTGTCCTGCTGAATTGCCTCACAGGACTCCTCTGCCAGTGCAGTGTCTTTCAATCATTGGGTATGTCCACAAGCAGGTTTTAAAGCAAAAGTCAAATTACCTATTGTAATGGGAAAAGAACCCATAGTCTCGATTAAGTCCTGCTTTCATAGAATTTAACTTGCATATTAATTCGAGTTTAGCTGTTTCTCTTTGAAGTCTTGATGTCCCAGGTACATCTCTAATGACAGTCGTTAACAAATCAGTCATTGAATGATTAGGAAGATGGAAGTGCTCAGCAACTGGCTTCTTTGTTTTGTGATTTCTGATATCAGCTCTGTGCTCATTCAGCCTCTTACGCAGTGATCTTCCTGTTTGTCCAATGTATAAGGTGTTGGGGCATTTCTGGCACATGATGGCATAGATCACATTAGTAGATGAGCAGGTAAATGAGCCTTTGATGGAGTAGCAGGCTTGATTAGGACCTATGATGGTATCTGTTGTGCACATATGTGGGCAGACTTGGCAGTGTGGTTTGTTGCAGGGGTGTGTGCCTGCTTCAGTGTTTCTGTTGTTAGATTTCTTTCTAAATAAGTCTGCCCCTCCACCCACTTCTCCCTGCTGCCAGCCCCATTGTCCTTTCCTGCAGCCCTGGCTTGCTTGTCTCTTCCACCCACCCCAGGAACTGTGACATGGAGGGTCTAGGTCTGTCTATCAGCTGTTTCTGCCCCCCCCCCCCCGAATCATTATAGTATTTTGGGCACCTCACAGTCCTTAATGCAGCTGCCCTGGCTGGTCCCCAGTGCCAGTCCCTTTCACAATCCCCCCCAGCAGATTTTGCTGCTCCCCAATGTCAGTCCCCTTTCCCTCCCCTCTGTGCAGACCTATCTCAGCTTGCCAACCCCCCTGGTCCCCTTCCCCACCCCACAGGTCCACAGGATGGGGCCCCCAACCAATCCAATTATTACCCCAGGAGGACAGTATAGGATGGAAAGTTATCATTGAAACATAGAATCATAGAAACTGGAAGGGACTGTGACAGGTCATAGAGTCCAGTTCCCTGTACTCATGGCAGGACCAAGAAACCCTATTAAACCATCTCTGACAGTTGTCTGTCTAACCTGCTCTTAGAAACCTCCAGTGGAGATTCCAAAACCTGCCAAGGCAACTTATGCCAGTGTTTAATCACCCTGACAGTTAGGAATTTTTTTCCTAATTGCTAGGCTGAACCTCCCTTGCTGTAATTTAAGCCAGTTGCTTCTTGTCCTATCATCTGTGATTAAGGAGAATATTTTTTCCTATAACAGCCTTTTAGGCATTTGAAAACTGTTATCATATCCCCTCTCAGTCTCCTTTTTTCTAGACTAAACTAACCCAACCCTTTCAGTCTTCCCTCACAGGTCAAGTGTTCCAGACCTCTTATCATTTTTGTTGCCCTTCTCTGGATTTTCTCTAGTTTCCCCACATTCTTTTCTAAATGAGGCACCCAAAACTGGACACAGTACTCAAGTTGAGGCCTAATCGGTGTAGAGTAGAGTGGAAGAATCACTTCTCATGTCTTCCTCACAGTACTCCTGTTAATACACCCCAAAATGGTGTTTCCTTTTTTTGCAACAGTATTACACTGCTGACTCATATTTAGCTTGTGATCTACTATTACACCCAGATCCCTTTCCATAGTACTCCTTCCTAGGCAGTCATTGCCCATTTTGTATGTGTGCAATGAGTTGTTCAACCCTCAGTGGAGTAGTTGGCACTTATCTTTATTGAATTTCACTCTATTTATCTCAGACCATTTCACCAGTTTGTCCAAATCATTTTGAATTGTGATCCTATCCTTCAAATTGCTCACAACCCCTCCTAGCTTGGTATCACCTGCAAACTTTTTTAAGTTTGCTCTCTATGCCATCATCTAAGTCATTGATAAAAATGTTGAACAAAACCAGACCCAGGACAGATCCCTGCAGCACCTCACTTCTGATGTCCTTCCAGCCTGAAAGTGAACCACTGATAACTACTCTCTAGGGGAACAGATCAGCGTCAGCCTGGAGGTGAGGTGTTAGAGGCAGAGGCCATGACATCGGGAGGTGGGGGCGGGGTAGTCAGAGATGAATGGACAGCAGTAGAGCTGGAGATACAGAGGCTTCAGGTTAGATTGGCCATGCAGGATGTCAGTAGGTCAGAAAGGGAGATGCCCAGAGGTTAAAGTATAATTTGGGGGGCCCTGGAACCCTCCTAAATTGGTGGGCACCCCTCACACCAGGCTGGACCCCCTTCACCCACCCCAGCTACTCAGGGGGCAAAGTATAATTTGGGGGGGCTGGAATCCTCCTAAATTTTTGGTCGCCCCTCATGCAGGTCCAGGCCCACAAACATCTGCCCCCCAGTCCAGGTAGGTATTTGTGACCACTTCTGAGTATCACATGCATTGGTTATCACTCCGCTCCACAGCTCTCTGCTGGCAGGGCTTAAGGTGGAACACACCGGAGCACTGTGTTCCGGATGCTGTAGCTATTTTAAGGGGCCCCGGAATGCAGGGTTTTGGTCTGTTCCTCTATTTTTAGGGGGCCCCCAATGCTGCCCACCTAAAGATAGGGGCCCCCGGAACTGCCTGCTGGTGCGTTCTCCTTACTTTAACCCCTGGAGTTGCCCCAGAGGGCAGGAGACTGGGGCTGCCTGAATTGCCAGGCACATAATTTTTCTAAAAGTCAAGAGTGATGACCCCCTACCCTCCTCCCTCCTGAACCAGTGGGAGGGACAGAGATTGCTGCCACAAATTACAGGAGCCCTTGGAGGTGTCCTATTCATGTCCTCAGTTTAGGACAGGATGCATCCATTCACCACACATGCCAGGGGACAATCAGAGAGTCACATGAGGAATTTTTTAATAGACATGGGAACAGCCAACAGCTTAACCATAAGGGGGAAGGAGAGACTCACATAAAGAGCTGTAACAGTTGTAGGGGCAATGGGAGGGGAGACACAATTAGCACTGAAGTCGGGACCAGGGCCATCCCTAGGGGAGTGCAGGGCCTGGAGCCAATCGGCCTTCGAAGGCCCCCCAACCACCATGTTAGAGGGTGCAGGAGGGCTGTCCCAGAAGCTGGACCCTGTGCTCCCACCTCTCCCTTGAGCTAGCCACTCCAGAGCAAGCCAGCCCATAGGTCGTCCTCCACTCTCCCACCCGACCTCTGGGCTGGCCCTGGGCTGACTGTTCCCTGTCTTCGGGTGGGGTGGGTTCAGCCCGCCCAGAGTGGAAGCCAGGTCCCATGATCCCAACTGCCCCCTCACCACTGCCTTCGAATCTGCACCAAAGACAGTGGGGCAGCGGTGCAGGGCAGTGTGGCCATGGGAGGTGGGGGCCAGTGTTGTGGGCCCCGCGCTGTCCTGCTCACATCAGGACACCCATGAACTGTGGCGCCCAGGATGATAATCCCTCTCGCCCCTCTAAAGACGGTGCTGGTGAGGATGGATTAAAGGAACCTGGAGAGAAGGGGAAATTATAATGAAACATTGAGCTTGCTGGCGGCACTTTATTTACATAAGCTGGGACATGGATTTAGCCAACCGTGTGTGTATGGGGACAGACACAGAAGGGACAGGTCTATGCCATTCCTATGGGGATAGCCACTATAACCATTAAAGCAGTACATGACCTCCAACCACCTCAGGAGGGTTAGACTACATCCCTGTGAGATAGAAATAATTTAAATTGTGGTAGGGGCAGCATGGAGGTACTGCTAGAAAGCAGGGACTCTCTCCCACAGAAACAGTATCCTATTCTTCAGGAGGAATTAGCAAAATTAGTGGCAACTATTGGGGAATTGGAACAGAGAGGACTGATTAGAGCAGTTGCAGATCCCTTATAACGCTGCTGAATCACCAGTAGGAAAGCCAAACCGCACCTGGCACCTCACTGTTAATTACAGGGCATAAAATGCTCTGGTCAATACCCAAACCTCGGTGATGGCAGCATACTTTGAAAATTTGGCCTCTATTGAACTCCAATTCCATATTTTTACCATTTTTGACATAGCTAATGGGTTTTGGTGTGTACCACTGCTACCTCATGGCAGCATAAGACCTCATTCACATTGGAGAGCGAACAATGTTGTTGGACACCAGGTCTTCTCTTTAATCTTCCATAGATACATGAGACAAGTCTTGGAGGGGGTAAATTCAGCAAGATGCATATGTAACCCATATGCCTAAACTACAGTATCTCTTTAAGAGACCTATTCAGGGTGGATTAATGTTGCTGGGCAAATTAGCTGCCCAGCAAGCGGATCTTGCTGGAAATAGGGAGTGGTAGAATTTTGAGCATGCTCAACAAGTTTTTTTTTTTTTGTTTCCTGTAATTGATGTGGTGAAAAGCCTGAGAGCAACACCCCTCAGAGGAGCAACTACAGAGAGCTGGAATTGAGAAGACTCCAAGGGTATGTCCACGCAGGCTTCTTATTTTGAAACAACAGAGGTTGTTTTGAAATAAGAAGTGGCATGTCCACACAACACACTGTTATTTCGAAACCTTTAAACCTCACATCTAACCGAAATAGCCGCTGTTACAAAATGGTTGTTTCAAAACAACGGCGTTTGGACACGTTGTTTCGAAACAACACCATTGTTTTGAAACAACTGTTTCGAAACAACATCCCCGAACAGCCTTGTTTTGAAATAATCATTTTGAAACAACAGCTGTTTTGAAAGCAGGCTTTCCCTTAATTCGAATTAACAAACTGTTAATTCGAATTACCTTATTCAAAATAAGGACTTTATTTTGAAATAACTCATTTCAAAATGGGTTATTTCAAAATACTGATGTATGTGTGGACATAGCGCAAGTGCTCAGAGTGTGTGACTGAGACAGAAGCTGAGCCAGGAGTGGACAGCAAAATGTTTTCTCCCAGCTGTGGAGCATTTTGCTGCAGAGTTTTTGCCTATGTAACTGATAACTAGTTAACTAGTAACCAGTGCTGGTTTCAGAGGAGAAAGAAAGGACTGCATGGATTCCTACTGAAGATTCCTACAGATGAAGAAGAGGATTGCTGCTTCTTTCCACTCAAGCTCCAGTACTTGAACAGAGACTGCAACTGAGATGGGTGACTACACCCAAACTTTGGGACTCTTAGGTTTCATTCCCACAATGTTTCTTGGGGATTGTTCTGTTTAAATTAATTTTGTTTTCTTAGGATAAGATTTATTAAGTTAGGAGTTAATACACTTCATTGTTATGTTTATTGTAAGTAGTATTTTGATGCGGGGTGGTAACTCTGAGCAGTCTTCACTGTGAATCCTTTACAGACTGGATCTGGGTCTCCAGCTATTTTCTCCAGGGGTTTATCTCTGTTAGGTACTGGAGAAGGGCAATTGAATGAATTCTAGCTCATCCGAAGGTTACACATACAGTATGTAGACAACCTATTGCTAATGTCAGGGACAGAGGAGGAAAATAGCGAACTAACCAATCAAGTACTGGAAGCTTTGGCAAATGTTGCATTAAAAGTCAGTGGAAAAAAGGCTCAAATGGGACAACCAAGGGTAACCTACCTTGTGATGGAGGTGTCCCAAGCTGGAAGGGAGCTTGATAAGGGATTGGTGCAACTAATCCAGTACCTGCTTCTGCCCAGTGATGTTAAAAGCTTGCAAAGTTTTCTGGGTCTGACTAGATTCTGCAGTGATTTTGTGGCTGATTATGCAGAAATAGCCCAGCCTTTATCCTACCGAATCTGAGCTTCAACTTTGGAGTGGTCAGAAATGTGTCTTGATGCAGGACGGGTGCTAAAGCAATGCTTGGCCAGTGCCCCAGATCCCGAGACTGGAAGAAACCCTTTTACCTGTACCCTTTAATAGAGGAAATACCTGTGGCCTTTGTTTCCCAATTTTTGAACATACATATGGATGATTGTGAAAAGGTGTTCTTGTGTATTTACTGAGGAGGGGGGGGAATTAAAATACCTCATGGCTATGCAGGTGTTAATTGTCCAGTTCCATCATGACCCAGTATGCAGGAGCATCGGTGTCCCAGGGAAGGGCTCAGGGCATGTGCCCAGGCCCCATCCTCTGGCCGCAGGCCATGCCCCCAGCCCCAATTCTGCACTCAGGCCCAACCTGGCCTCAGGCACCTGCTGCCAACCAGCCTGGCTCTGGATCCCCAGCAGGGACAGGGCAGGGAGGGGCAGCTGCCATTGTGGCAGCCCGGCCTAGGAAGGGGCCAGTGCTGGCTGCTGCCCTGGGTGGTGTGGCCCTGGATCTCTGGCCAGAGATGGGGCCAGGAGAGGGAGGGGCCGCACTGGGACTCAGGGCACTGGTGCTAGGACTCTGGGCACGAGCTCTGCATGCCAGGTGCCAGCGACATCCCTGCTCGTATGGCTGTGAGACATGCATGCTACTTTACAAGGCCAAGTGAGTAGGCAGTGTATTGCAAAATGTTTTCTGGTTTTATAAGATAAAAACATAGAGGCAGAGGTGTTGAAGGAAACTGTATTCTGGGTAGCTGGATTACACCTGATTGGCAACTCACATCAAAATGTGAAGCCACCCCACGTAAAATACAACACCAGGTGTTTTGGGTGGCTAACCCCAGTTGGGTAATGGAGAGGACACTGGTACAAATTTAGGTTGGAAGTTGTATGTTTCAGAGGAAGCAATAAACTTCAGGCTTAGCATCTGTGGGCATCAGAGAAACTGAGACAGCCAGCACCATTGAAGCAAGATCTGCTCAGGAGATAGAACTGGCAGTCTTGCTGAGCAGTTTAATGAAATTAAGTCCTAAATCTAAGCCAGAGTGCGGTGGTAGTAGATTTGGATTATGTATTTTTGGGGGCCACATTGGTGCTGAGATGGTGAGCAGATAGTCAGTTCAGGGCAACAGACAGCTCCACAGTCAAGCATGCTAAGTGGTAGAAACCAGAGGAGTAGTTCAGTCACCATTTTATATGAATCAATGTGGTAAAAGTAAAGGCATGCAAGGGGCAGGACCCTTATGCAAAGGGAATAACCGGGCCTGTGGAGAGGCAAAGTGGGCTGCAACAGAGGCACTTCCATGGCCACAGGACCCACAGCAGAATGTTCCTGTAGCAATGGTAATTAGAAGTGGGGTGGACATAGATCAGGGAGAGGGAATTCAAGAATTGGAAGGATCTAGCCCAGGATTGAAAGGCATCACAAAAATTGAGGAAAAACATGCCAAAAGTGCAACTAATGGTATTTAATCTATCCTAACCACTGAAGGACAAGTAATACTGTGTGCTCAGAGAAGCCAGCTGGCTTTATAGACTCATTGGCTATGTCCACACGCAGGGCCTTGTTTTGAAATAAGTTATTTCAAAACAAGTCATTTTGAAATAAAGCCCTTATTTCAAAACAACTTAATTCAAAATAACTAAAAACCAATTTGAAATAAGGTAAAAGCCCGAATCAAAATAGCATAGCCAAACACAGGACTTGCTATTTCGCTTTAGGGGAAGGGCACCATGGGAGGTGTGGCAACATGGCCACCTCCCTGGGCCATGTCGGTAGCAATGTTCCCAGCCAATCCTATGAAAGCGGGCACTGACCTCACTTCCCTGTCCATTCTGGCTAGCAGGACTCTGCAAGCAACAGACATGGACGCTGCCCATCTGCCTAGCCAGCATCGTGCAACAAATAGACCCTCTGCCTGCCTGCAGAGTGTCCTGCTGATGTGTGACACTGCTTGCAGATCCTGATGGTGCCCAGCCTGTGTGTGAGGCTATCATCCATCTGGGCTGCAGAGCAGAGTTATTCCCTCTGCCCCCTTCTGTGCCTCGCCAGGTCTGGGCCCGGGAGACCAGCCCAGACTGGTGGGAGTGGGTAGTGCTGAGAACCTGGGGGGACGACCAGCGGTGGAGGAATTTCCACATGAGCAGGGCCAGCTTCAACCACCTGGTCGCAGAACTCGCCCCGCTGCTGCACCAAAGGGACACCACCATGAGGCCTCCTATCCCTGTGGACAAGAGTGGCCATCACTCTGTGGAAGATGGCCACTCTGGAGTCACACAGGTCTGTGGTGCACCTGTTCAGCATCAGGAGGTCCACCACTGGCAACATTCTGTTGGAGCTCACCAGGGCCATCAACAGGATCCTGCTGTGACGCCTGGTCACCCAAGGGGACCTGCAGGACACCATTACCGGCATGGCCACAATGGGCTTTCCTAATTGTGTGGGGATCCTGGATGCCACACATATCCCCGTGAGAGCCCCGGAGCACAGAGCCCCGGAGTACAGAAACTGGAAGGGGTACTACTCTCTCATCCTGCAGGGCCTTGTGGACCACAGGGGCATGTTTCAAAACTGTTCAGTGGGATGGCCAGGGAGGGCCCATGATGCCAGGGTCCTCCGTAACTCTGCCCTGTACCAGGGCATGGACGTGGGCACCTTCTTCCCCCCTCATAACATCAATGTTGGGGGAGTAGAGGTGCCCATCCTGATTGTGGTAGACGCGGCCTATCCCCTCCACCCTTGGCTCATGCGGCCATACGCAGGGCCCCTCAATCCCTGCCAGCAGATTTTCAACCGCCGGCTGAGCCACTGCCGCCAGGTGGTCAAGCGGGCATTTGACTGCCTTAAGGCATGCTGGAGGCGCCTCCTTATGCTCCTCCACCTTGCAGAGAAGACAATGTCACAGGTCATCAGTGCGTGCGTGGCCCTGCACAACTTCTGTGAGAAGCGGGGTGAGACTGCTTCTGCTGGCTGGGAAGCTGAGGCACAACTCCTCACCAGGGACTACGAGCAACCCAGACCTGTGTCCCCACGGCAGCAGCCATCACAGAGAGCTGTGACAGTTCGGGACGCATTGATGAACACCTTTGCCATGGAGGAACTCTGAGGGCCAGGCCTGCCCTACCCCACACCACCGTCTCCCCCGTTCTCCCACAGCCAGCCCCCATCCATCCACCCACACTGTGAACCACCCCCAGTAAAACCACTGACAAACAATAATATGTGTTTCAAACTATTTATTTAACAAAACAGTGGTTGGGGCAGGGAAGGGCCGGGGAGGGTTAGGAGATGGGGAAATGTGGGGGGCATCTGGGGGGA